>CAIGRL010258881.1:0-11706 GCA_903798325.1 Fraxinus xanthoxyloides | reverse complement strand
GGGGATTTTTGCCATCCCTAGATACCAGCGGGGTCACTAGAAGATCACGTTGTCCCAAAGAGTTATTGTTTAATTATATAGGTTTGATTGTTTACAAGGATGAATTTAATGAATATAAATTGAGGACAAAAATGCTAGTGAGTGTCGATTTCTTTAAAGACAAAAATGTCCACGATGAACATAATAGAAATTAAGATGCTAAGATGGATGGGTGGACATAATAGAATGGATAAGCTAAGAAATGAGAACATATGCCAACAAGTGGATGTAACACTGACCAAGGGTGTTATAAGGGCATGACAATTTAGGTGGTTGGGCTATGTATTTTGTAGACTTGAAGGAAACTCCTGATAATAAGAGTGATGTGATCTCGTCGAAAACATTTAGAAGAGTGAGTGAGTGAGTGAGTGGAAGACTTTACGGTCTCTGTGATTGCTAACAGTGTAGTTGTATTGGAACTTCCAGTAAACGTAGTAATGAACGAGAACTCACTAATAAAAAGATTCATGTAGCCTCAATTTTATTAACAATAAGGCTTATTTTGTTATGGGAATGCACAATGCCACGAGTGGGGCTGCAAATGAATACAACAGTGCATTCAGCTTGTTTTGGTTGGCCAATATGCTTATTTAGGTTCGTTCCTCAAACCAAATTTATCAACTGTATCTCTTGTTTCAAACAAAAATGAGCACAAATACCCACATTTGGCTAATCATTCTTTGTACTCAACCTTCGTGATCCAGAGGATAGCAGATTGTCTAAGAGCATGTTTGGCATTTATAATAAGCTTTGGGACTCACAAACAATGTGGACCAAAATAAGCACAACTGTGAGGCCCACAGCTTATAAGCAAAAAAAGTCCAACATGGCCTAAATTCATTTACCTCCAAACAATATCATATCTAAAACACATGTAATTAGACCGAGGAAAAAAATTCTATAGCATGTCAAGGTGTACCAATGACATTTGTCTAAAAGCAATACTCAATGACTTATTCAGGTTTCCATTGTAATCAAGATCAAGCATTGTAAGCTAATAAAGTATGAGCTTTGCGAACGTCAAGTCTGGCTGACTTCAGCTATTCTCCAACTATTCATTCAACCTAACAATAACTAAGCCTCTTACTAGAAGTTGGAAAGATAAGGACATTGAGCATTCTACAAAAAATTGTAGCAGCATTTTCCACAATATAATCAGGGTGGAAACGGGACGGTGATTGGGGTTGGGGGGAGTCTTTGGTATTCATCAAGCAAATCAGTTCAGAAGACAACCTGAGTATAGTTTAGAGGATTCTTCTGCAACTCAGTTATAATTAACTCAATGTCTTTCTTGGAGTCTCGCACAAGTTGGACCTTGGCCTTCTCTCCCAAAATGACATATTTACTTTCCTGGTCGGGACCTGTGAAGAGAACAAATAAAATTTATGAAAGCAATGATCGAATATGACAAAAAAGCTCAGTGCAATGGCAAACTTATAACGTACCTGAATTTAACTTACGAAGACCCCTGCTCATCTTGACTGATGTAGAATTAATACCACCGCAAAGACCTTTATCTGAAGAAATTGTAACAATAACATTCTTCTTGACATCAACACCTAATGCATTAGAATGCAAGGAAAGGTAAGTCTCAGAAGAGAGGAGAAAATGTAATTGTTGAAGATGAAAATGATGTTACATTTATGCTAATTCAATAAGATCGCAGAAGTAACAAAAAAGCCAGCATTCTTTTGAGAAGCTATACCCCCTCTAAAAGAATACCCAAGAGGCATCAAAGGCAACTGAACAAGATTTCAACTAAATCTCGATGATCTTCATAAGAAGGTTAACTGGTTAAGGCCACCAAATAAAATAGCCCTAGTCATCCTCCTTATCCAGTAATCATTCATTATCTTAGATTTCCCTGCAGAGTTTGTCTTTGTATTTTATTATATGCCTCGTTAATTTTCACATGAAAAAATACGCCATTTGAAGATATCTGTTAGCTTAAACACATATCCATAAAAGAATAACAAGTTCTGTAAATGAAACACATTCTCCCAGTTTTTTCTTCTCCCTTTTATATAATTCCATTTCATTAAAAACTCCATGTGCTCCAAAATCCATTATATTTCACTAATACAAGGTTAAAAAACAAACGAAAACAAAAGGCATACAGTACAGGTCCCAAAGTGAAGTCAGCTTGAGGTAGAACATCTGATCTTTACTGTTGACGGTCTAAATATTTATTTTTTCAATATACTTTATGAGGATAAAAAACAAAAGCAAACAAAAGGTACACAGTACAAGTCCCAGAGTGAAGTCACCTCGTAAGAGCTAGAACATCTGATCTTTGCGACGGTCTAAATATTTATTTTTTAACTACACCTAAGGTACTATGGCTGAAAATTGAATTTCAATAGGAAACTAAAAACTAGTTTCAGGAAACAAAAGAAAAAGCTACTACAATGTTTAACGCGGTCAGGGTATGCTTACAGTAGGGACAACAACAAAAATACAAAGATTTTTGGTGTTGAAAGTGAATAATTAAAAATTATACAAGGAGAGTAAAGTATGCTAAGAGCTTGTGGTAGTAGGGGACATAAGATAATAAAACCTCAGTAGGACTGAAACATAATCAGAATTTATTGATGAACTTACTTGGAGTGTCACCGAGAAGAGCAGTGAATGGCTGCCATAACCCACGGGAGTTTTCAGCTCTAGTTTGAATTGCTCGAAGCTTTGAGGCTGCAACCATCTTCATTGCCTTGGTTATTTTCTGAATGTTCCTAACACTCTTCATACGGTTGCGGACTGCAGATATGTATCATGACCATAAACATTAATCATCACTTAATGATTTGAGGAGTAGTAATTGTGTAAAACTAAACAAGATTATGAATATAAGGAAGATAACCAACTTGGCACCTATAGATTCAATAGTGCTGCTTACCAATTTGAGTTGAAATAGAACGAACTCCCAATAAAGCTTGCTCCCTATCGACACATGTTAATTTACTTAGAAACAATGAAATTAAAACACAATGATATATGAAAACTAAGATGACATACAAACTTGCAGAAGCAAAAGAGGTACTGGACAGGAAAAATAAATAACCAAACCACTACACATGAAAATTCATTGATTCGAGCAGCACGTGTTGGGAATGATTGCCAATGATAATGAAAGAAAGCAAAACTTGGACACAAAGATTTCACTCAAGAAATAATGCGACTTTACTATAAAATGGAAACAGAGGATTCGAAGATGAATTTCAAAGAGGAGTTACAATGTATCTCGAACTCTCTCTTTCTCTCAATAACTAGCTCTATCTTTCTCAAATTTAGTGCTCAAATATTTCAGCACACACTTATGAACACGCACTATAAATGAAACACATCCAAGCCTATTTTTGAGCCACCAAGAGATGCTACCTGAGATGGTCCCTATACATCTGTATGCACTAACTCCAAGCATTCTGACTTGCGTGTTCTTTGAACTTTTGTGAAACTAACCCTTTTTTGCTTTCCAAAGATGCAATCTTCACAGAAGTCCTAGAGACTTCAAACCTGATAGTTTCCCTTGTGACATCAGAACCTTCATCACTTTCTCGCTCATATGTCCAAGTTTACGATTTTACGTTCTCGCCTCGACTTCTGATGATGTAATGACAATGGAACCATAAGTACCAAACGTAACATAGGGAGTGCCTTCCTTTTTGCAACGAGCCACCACCACACCTCCTCTGGTCATTTTTCAAGTGTCACCAACAATTGTGGTTGCAATACCAAAGTCGATGAGTTGACTCACAAAAATTAGATTCTTCTACAAATATAGCATGTCTGACATCCTTGATTCTTAGGACTGTTCCATTAGGTTGATTTGTCTGAACATCTCTTTTTCCAACTGTTACAAATCTCATCGTTTCCAAGATACACCTTGCCGAAATTGCCTGGTACATAGTTATGGAGCAGCTCCTTGCGCAAAGTGGCATGAAATGACGCACCCGAATCAATTATCCATGATTCTTCGTAAGCATCCATTGCTAACAACAATGCATCAGAATTTTCAACATATGAAACATTAACAAAGTTTGTCTCCTTGGTTGTTGTCTTGCTTTGTGTGATCAAATTTTTCACGATTCCAGTACTTGCCTTAGAACTTTGGTCGAGATTGTGACTGACCGTTTTTCGACCGACTTCTGGTTTGCCTATTGTTGCCACCTTTGTTTGTCTTTCTACCTTTGTTTTCAATTGCCAATGTCAAACCTAAGGATTCTCTACCATCTTTTCTGTTAGTATCTTCACTAAGAACCAAATCTACAACACGATTTGGTTTGAACTTTGCTGAACCATGAATTGCTCATTGCCACAACTAAAGGATTCCAACTAAAGGGAAGACTTATAACAATGCCAATGCTTTGACCTCGTCGTCAAATGAGATATCAACCGATTCCAATTAACTTGTAAGTATTGAACTTGTTGATGCAACTCCTCCCTCGGACACTGTAGAGTTGAATAGCTTCTTGATAAGTTGAACTTTATTTGTTGTAGAGGGCTTCTGTTGGATTTTAAGCCTTAAGGAATAGAGAAATCAACACAAGTATTTAACGTGGTTCGGCGATGTGCCTACGTCTACAAGGAGTGAAGCGAAGATTTTATTCAATATGAATAATAGGGTTACATCATTAGTTAGCCCAAGCCCAAGCTCATACAAGACTTTAGGGCCGTACAAGAAAATACACATGTACCGACATCGGCCATTTTGATCCTAAAAACTTGTATTCCACTCTATATGAGCCATAACCCATATATACAACAGCTTCTCATACATTCGTGATAAAGCCGCCATTAAATTTTCGGTTTTCTTTTCATTTTTGATATTGAAAGCAACAGATAACCTTATCATACTTTAGGATTTACGGTCGAGTAACTCCCACTCTTCCTTTTTTATATCCACCGACTTCTTTGACGCTCCTTCAAGAGGAAGATAAAGATCCTTCTGGTGGATATAATCTTCTATCAGCATCTTCCATAATTCGAAGTTTGAACCATTGAATTTTTGAGCTTGACTTTTTTGTCTTCTGCCCTCGTTGATTGCAACTCGGCTACTTTCGAGTGTAACTACAGTTGATAGGTTCGCAGGCTCCACCAATTTTTCCCTATGACCTGAGCCTCTGATACAAATTATTGGGGATGATTGCCCAGGATAATGAAGATAGCAAAACTTAGACGCAAATATTTCACTTAAGAAATAATGTGGCTTTACTATAAAATAGAAATAGCGAAATTACAAGATGAATTTTAAAGAGAAGCTACAAAGTATCTCAAATTCTCTCTTTCTCTCAATAACTATCTTTATCATATCCTTAGTGCTCAAATACTTCAGCAAATACTTACTGAACAAACTATGAATGAAACGCATTCAAGCCTATTTATAAATATTGTAGGGCGGTTTGTATAGCTGTGTATTGCAGGCCACTTAACAAAATACAACTCACATTCCTCCTTTTAAAAGGATGAGAAGACGAATTTGACCATCCAATATGCTTTCTCTTGTTGCTTGTTTGGTAGCATTGCTTATATGACCAGTCATTGAATTTTATTTCTTACAAATTATCGCCTAGGATAATGAAAGACAGCAAAACTTGGACACAAATACTTCACTCCAAAAATACTGCAACTTTACTATAAAATAAGAACATAGGATTACAAGATGAGTTTCAAAGTATCTCAAACTCTCTCTTTCTCCCAATAAAAAACTCTTATCTTTCTCAAATCCTCAATGTTCAAACATTTCAACACACAGTCATAGAAAACATACTATGAATGAAACACATCAAAGCCTATTTATGGATGTTGTAAGGTGGTCTATATAGCTATGCATTGCTGGCCACTCAACAACATACAATGCGCATTCCTCCTTTTAAAAAGATGAAAAGTCAAACATGACTTTGACCATCCAATAGGTTTTCTCTTCTTGCTTGGTAGCATTACCTGTTTGACCAGCCATTGAATTTTCTTCTTATCCTCTAAGAGGTAAAATTAAACTTTGTCCCACATTTATCATCAGCCAACCTTATCCTCTAAGAAGTAAAATTAAAATTTGTCTCCACCTCAATCAATCTCCCACTTGGAGACAAATGCCAAGCCGCGTTTGTAATGAACCAAATTTTTTTCCTTTGAAATCATTATACATGTATCGTAAAAAAATACTTTCATAAACAAAAGAAAAACATAATATTTTCTTAACATGAGAGGATTTATAATTATTTTAAGAAAAATACAATGAACATTATTAAAATCCTCAACTATAGAATTTATTCTTCATTTTTCACCCATGCAAGCACAATTCATCTCCGATCGCCTCTAACCCGCCTTTTTAGTTGCCCATAAAATATTTAACATATACATATGATGAGTGATAACGAATTGCATATCATATTTAAATACGGAAAATCATAACATACAAATGGAGACACGAGAATTAAAATCCGAACTTAGTGGCTATAATTCTCGTGCGTAGAGCTACTAAATTTCGGTCCTTTGAACTTACACACATATGACCCATATCATAATCATAACTTGGATTTCCGTATCATCGTATTCATAACATAAAAATTTTCGTAACTCAGATATTGAAAGAACAATTCGTACTACTACATTTAGATTGTATGGAAGAACCAACAAAAAAGCCATTACCATAAGGCATAGACCAGCATAAAAATATAAACATACATTCTAGAAGATTCAATTTTCTCTATGTAATTAACTTGAAAATCATAGTTTGGTGAGAGATAAATGATTAACAACAATACTGACAGTTAGCACATACAGTACAAAAAAAAACAAAAAAAAACTAAGCTTTGTTTTCATAAATGTAGGTCGGGTACATAAAACCTTTTTCGACACTTTGTTCATTCGCTGCTAGATCCACTAGACAAACTCATTGCAGTTCAAAATCAACTTTGTAGCAAATGTTCACACGTAGAAGTGCTACTCTATGTGATCAATGTTCAAATTTCAAAAAGGCAAAATTGGGTAATAAGGCTTTCACCTATATTAGGTGAGAGACGTAAGCTTCAAGAAGAATTAATAAAATAATTCACAAGAATATATAAATACAAAAGTATGCACATAATAAACCATCTTAAAAAAGATCTATGATAAAACAAATGAATAAAATTAAAATTTTAACTTGCCGATAAACATAAAAAAATCAATACAATAACAAATAATAAATTTTCAAATCACTAGTCTTCATCACTACTACAAGATATTAAGGGCCTACTTGGGAGTTTTGGTGTTGCAGTTATGGACTTTTTAAAGAGCCGATTTTGAGCGTTTATGGATGGATCGGTTTTGAGCGATTTTAGCGGCGATTTTTAAAACAGTTCACCTTATGCTTCTGAGTTTATTATCGACCAATTCTAAAAGTCTTTTAAAGAATAAAATTATTCATGTCCCTTAGAGAAATTTTCAGTTTATGCTTTCTTATATGATATTTATTTTACTTATATAAGTGATATTTATATATAAGTTAATATTTAACTTTTTTAAGTTAAATATTTACGTAAAATTTGAAGTTAGTATTTTTTACTTACAAGTAAATTTTCCAATTATAAGTTACTTTTAAACAATTTTTACGCATAAGTTTACTTATAATAAGTTTTTATATTATTAGTAGTGTTTTTACCTTATAAACAATTTTTTGTACCAAAGTTATTTTACTTATAAGTAATTTTTTAATTATATAGTAATTTTCTTATAAATAATTTTTTACATTAATGTATTTTTATTTACAAGTTAGTTTTGAATAAAATATGTTGATTGTAATTAATTATTTTATAAAGGGTAAAATTAGAAGATAATATGAGAAACGGTAAAAAAACCACCGATTTGGTGGGTTGAGAGAAACGGTTAAAATTACACTACACCGATTTTGCATGGTTTCTAAACCATCCAAAATATTCCATTCCCCTGCCATCATCATTTCTATAAGTTTCTTCTCATTCTTTATAATCATCCTCAATCTGCAATGACGTCTTCTCCTTCCCCTTCATTGTAAAGGCAAAAAATAGAAAATAAATTTTTTTTAAGAACATTCCAGTTTATAAAATGGTCGGTAACTATCCAAGAAAGGCAAGACAAATGTGTGTACACAATAGTCGCCATGAGACTTAGTTTTGAGGTGTAAGCCTCCCTACAAGAATTGAGGTGTAAGCCTTAGAAGGTTTTTAAACAATTTATGTGATGTTTTTGTCTAAGCAGAGTAATCAAACTGGTAACCGTTCATAAGCATGTACCATTCTAAATCTTTTTGGTGTTTCCATGTCCTTTGTTGAAAAGAAATAGAGCCAAACTTTTTTGAGATCATTTTACTTGAATAAACAAGATCAAGACAGAGCCACCGAAGACAAAGTTGAATCCAGAAAAAGGGGAACAACTACACCTTGAAGTATGGATAACACATCTAACAAGCCAACTGAACCATATCCCCACAAGTTGAACATCTTTTCTGAGCTAAAATAATAATGCAAACCATTATATTTGGTGCGTGGGAGATATTTTACCCAAAAAAAGAAAAGAAAAGCAAAATAGTCAAATAAATGACATCACCAGTTCAACTACATTTTCCTCGTCCACCGCAACCACAAATATTATAGAAATTGAAGAAGATCTCTGAACTACATGCTCATATAACCTCTTGTAAATTTAAAAGCAAAATGGAGTTGTCCATTCAATTAACTTGATCAAGAAAATATAATGCACATAGAAAGCCAGGTGACTAAGGTGACAATAGTTCAAATGAATCATTGTCCTTTGTAGACTGTAAGAGCTATCAGGTTCCCAGTAATCCTAATTTCAATCTATATAATTTACATTCACATGAGGCTAATGTCTCAATTATAGCACGCTACACTATCAAAAAATTTATACTAACTGGTCGTTGAATGCTGGGGTAGAAAATATAGATACTGTATCTATAATCCGAAAGGCTCAGCAATGAAACGATGTACATTTTGTACAGATAATGGCGTGTTATGCTTTGGAATCATCAATTTTCCATCTAACGCACATAAATAAGACATTTTCCATACGAAATGAAGCACGGAATCGAAACATAAATACAGAGAGCTAGAAAAGCGAGATCGAATCGTACTCAGTAGGGGCGAAAGAGGAACGGAAGGGGTTGATAGGGTTGTTGGAGATGAGAGGGGCGGCGAAACGCCTTCCTTCGCGTCTCAAAGCAGCCATAGCCATTGTTGTACTCACAACTCTATTTGATCCGATTGATCTCTGCTGATTTTGTAGATTTTTCTTCACAGAGCCAGAAAACCTAGCTTATTTAGGGCCTCCTTGGAGTTCAATTTTTCCTGTTAAGAGGGGTTATAATTTTGATTGATTTTCGGTTTATCAAATTATATTCTAATTTTATCATTTATAAAATAATTATTTTCAATAAATATATTTTAATTAATATTAAATTATATATAAACATATACTAATTAAAAAATTATTTATAAGCAAATGAATTATATTATAATTAAAGAACAACATATAAAATATAAAAAAATTACTTATAAGGAAAAAAATTCACTTATATATAAAAATTATTTAAAAGTACAAAATTAACTTATATTATAAAGTTTATATATATTCTAAGAAATACTAACATAAAAATTTAAGTAAATATTTAACTTTAATTAATTTTCTAAGTTAAATATTAAGTTATATGTAAAAAAAATTACATATAAGTAAAAATTCATACAAGAAACCATAAACTCAAAATTTCACAGAGGGACATATATGTAATTTTACTTTTTTTATAACTTTCAAAATCGATGGATAATGAATTTTCAAATATAAGTTGGACCATTTTAAAAACCGCTGCTAGAACCAATCATAACTGGTTCCCCATAGATGTTCAAAATCGATACTTTGAAAAACGCTCGTAACTGGTACGTCGGAACTCCCAAGCAGACCCTTAGGGTTTTCAAATTGTTTAGTACTAACACGGTAGATCATAGATGTCGAAAGAAATGGCGTTGCCTGTTCATACGGCGTCGTTTCATTGTATGACATATACGAGCTAAAAATGGGAATAGTTCATGAATGGTCATCCAACTTTTGTATTTATTTTACCTTTAGTCACCAAACTTTTAAATGTTTAAAACTAGTCACTCTACTTGTACTCATGTTTCCAAATTCACCAAGTTACTAAACATCACCAAAAACTAAAGCGATGCCTACATTGAATCACACGACAACTTAATCAATTTGTACACGGAGAATTGCAGCCATGGTTCCGAACCTTTTTTTTCTCGTATACTTTACCTAAGTTTTAATTTTGTGCCAACCATAATCCTAAACTTTTGAACTATTCGCACTAGAAGGAAAAACGGATGGTGTGTAATGAGTGGAGAGAAATCACAAAGAACCTTTGGAAAGTGGGGAAGGAGCTTCGACAAAGGTGCAATTTTTTTCATTTTCTTTTTGAAGGGGCATGGAGGAATAGGGTTGGGGGCGTATATTGTTTTTGAATGGTTGGGGGTAGGCTTAGATAATTTCCCAAAAAAAAAAAATTATATAGTGCTAGTTTGGTATTACTTATAAGCATTTATAAAATAGTGGATCTATGAGCAATCTAGATAAAAAGTAGGTAAAAGTTGTGGATCTTACATAATATTCAAATAAAATTGATGTTTGATCATATTATAAGTTTGAAAAAACACTCTCAAACATTCTCGTAAAACTGTTAAAAAAATTTGTGAGTTTGCTAGATCCGATGTTGGCCTGCTTAGAAATTGGGTTGTGCTGAACTTAAATAATTTTAGGTAGGTTGGATAGGTTCGAAACAGGATGTCATGGCTTAGTCATCTCAAATTTGGGCCATGTTACCTAGTTTGGTTATTTAAAAATTGTTTGAGCTCCATTTTTTCAAAATTTATTTTTATACATTATTCAATAAAATAATTTTACACATAAATCGAAATTTTTTCTTACTTTTAATAACACATTTTCAAAAAAATTACTATTCAAATATAATTTTTTCCCCCAATTTTGGGACTTAAACAAGAGCTTAATGTTTATACCCTGAATCACAATTGTTTGATTTAAATGCTTATTCTTTTCTTCTTTATTATAATGTGTAGTAATAACCTTAAAACGAAAGAGTGAATACTATGCTGCCCTGGTTTGTGCTCCATTTTAATTTAATACATTTTTTTCTCTTTCTTCATTTTCATCCACACATTTTTTCAATAAATTAATTTTACATGTAAACCTAAACAAAATTTTACTTTTCAACCACACATTCTTAAAAAAAAATTACTATTTCAAAATACATTTTTACCAAAATCACATTAAAGTGGAGCCTAAACACGTTAAATTGATAAAAGAATTGAGAATAATGAAATAAAAAGAAAGGGACGCTTAGATCCATTAAATTTTAAATACCATGAGTAGCATAGTTTATGTAACGCACCAATTTTCATACATTTTGAAATGTTATAAAAAAATATTTCATCTACTTTTATTTACTTAAAATGTTGAACGATAAAATTATTTAATAAACAAAGTATTGGAACGTCCACAAAATTTGAATTTGAATCATGAAATTGTGTCTATAAAAAAATAACTTAAACATTCTCAACTAATAAATTCGACAATATGTTTGAACAAAACAAACTTCTAATTTTAAAAGCAGTAAAACTTAATATTTTC
>CAIGRL010258879.1:0-15185 GCA_903798325.1 Fraxinus xanthoxyloides | reverse complement strand
AACTATGACCCGGTAAAGAAAACATAAGTTGATTTGGACTAGGGCTGGCAAAAAGGCTCGTGGGCTTGGAGGTTAGGGCTCAGCTCGAAAAAAGCTTGGCTCGGGCTCGGTGGCACCGAGACAAAGCTCGGGCCGCCCGTGTGGCTCGGCGAGCCACATAGGCCTAAAAGGCCTGGCTCGTTTCATAAATAAAAACAAATTTAAAATTTCAATTTGTGCATGTTGTGGCAGACAGATTTAAGATATAAAAAATATTAAAATTTAAATTTTTGCCTGCTATAGTAGGCAGCAATTCTACTGAAAATCCAGCAGAATTTCTACTTGTAGCAGGCAAAAAAAAAAAAACTAAGCCAGCTCGGCTCGTTGACATAGCTAATTTGGACACAATGAGCAAAAAAACAACTTTTGAATTTGTGACGAAAATATCATGGATCAAAAGACTTAAATAGAAGAACATGAAGAACACAAAAAATAAAGAAATAAAGACTCAAATGAAAAAGGAAAAGGATATAACCTTGATTTTGGAGCCTAAGTTTTGATACCAACTTATGTGAACATATATATCGAAAAACTACAAAACCCACGATTAGATTGAAATCGAACCCAAGAAAGCCAAATTAATCAAAGTTTTGGATTTGATTCGAAAATAACGAATCAAAATAACCAACAACTTTTGATTGAATATTTGAGAATCTCACCCGTTTGATTTGAACGCCACAAGAAGAATCTTGATAAGTTCGGGATTTGTCCAACGAAGAACAAGAATTCGAGAGCAAATTTGCCTCTCAATAAATCTCAATAATAATGTNTGACGAAAATATCATGGATCAAAAGACTTAAATAGAAGAACATGAAGAACACAAAAAATAAAGAAATAAAGACTCAAATGAAAAAGGAAAAGGATATAACCTTGATTTTGGAGCCTAAGTTTTGATACCAACTTATGTGAACATATATATCGAAAAACTACAAAACCCACGATTAGATTGAAATCGAACCCAAGAAAGCCAAATTAATCAAAGTTTTGGATTTGATTCGAAAATAGCGAATCAAAATAACCAACAACTTTTGATTGAATATTTGAGAATCTCACCCGTTTGATTTGAACGCCACAAGAAGAATCTTGATAAGTTCGTGATTTGTCCAACGAAGAACAAGAATTCGAAAGCATATTCACCTCCATATAAATCTCAAAAATAATGTTGTGTCCTACAATGAAAAGAATGAGTCATATTTATAGAGAACCCATGTAAACCTTAGTTTAAATGGAAATAAAATTTGAAAGATTACAAAAGATAATAAAAAGTAGAATTCTAACAAAATTAGGAAACTCAGGTCTCAAAAACCACTATGCGGCCGCATAGTATTATTACATGCGGTCGCATAGACCAATTTTGAACTGCCCTAGATTTTTTGCAATAAGTTATGCGATCGCATAACTTGGTTAACTATGCGGTCAAATAGTTAACTCGACCATGTCGTCCTTCCTTTACTTGAATCATGTTGATCCATATGCTTTCTTCTCTTGAGCCTAACATAAAAATTGTTCATTTGCTTGTCATGATCAGCATTTCGAACACGTAGCTTGAGCGAGCAATCCTATCTCCTCTTTAACTCGCTTTGCTCTTGACCGCATCATCGGACCTCGTTCGATAATCAACGAATCCTTTCTCGGGCTTGACTTTGACGTGCTCGACTTTGGGTTAACATCGGGTCTCTAATCAGTGTTGATCAAAAAGCACAATGGAAAGTGAAGGGTTTGTGTGGATTTTTCAAACTTGAACCAAGTTTGTCCTAAGGACAACTTCCCACTTCCCATAATAGACCAACTTGTGGATTTGATTGCCGGACAAGAACTTCTTACTTCATGGACACATATTTCGGATACAATTGGATCCCAATACTCCCAGCAGATGAAAAACACACTTCTTTCATCACGAACAATGCCAGGGCCACCTACCAAAGACTTGTCAACAAAATGTTTGCCGACCTTATTGGAAAAACCATGGAGGTCTATGTAGACGACATGCTAGTAAAGAGCTTAAAAGCAAGGGATCATGTTAAGAACCTTAACTAAACATTTCAGATTTTAAGGAGGTACGAGTGAAGCTCAATCCTATAGAAATGTACCTTTGAAGTAGATTTTGAAAGGCTTTTGGGCTACATCATCAACCAAAGAGGCATTGAAACTAACCCTAAAAAAGGTCAAAGCTTTAATTGATATAGGTCACCTTAGAAACCAAAAGATGTACAAAGCCTCACCGGACGTGTAGTTGCCTTAAATCACTTCGTCTCTAAGGCAATGAACAAGTGCTTGTCGTACTTCAAAATTTTTAAAGGTAGAAATAAGTTCCAATGGACAGAGGAATGTGAGAAAGCCCTACAAGAGCTAAAGAAGCACTTAGGATTGGCTCCCCTCTCCAAACCCAGGGCTAATAAGTCACTGCAATTATTTGGTAATAAACACTGATGCTATCCGTGCAGTTTTGATAAGAGAGGAGAATGATCAAAAACTGCCCATTCACTACGTGAGCAAAGCACTTTTGGGAGCCGAGACTCGCTATTCAGAAATGGAGAAGCTACCTTTTCCTTGATGACAACCTCTTGAAAGTTGAAACCATATTTCCAGGCTCACACTATTTATGAGTTAACAAATTTTCGCCTCAAACAAGTGTTGTAGAAGCCCAATATCTCGGGAAGATAACTAAAATGGGTTGTGGAACTCAATGAATTTGACATTGTGTATAAGCCAATGGCTGCCATTAAGGGACATGCCCTTGCATATTTTGTGGCTGAATTCACTCATATTCCATAAATGGAAGAAGAGATGGAACATGCCAAACCTCCAACATGGAGCCTTTTCATGGATGGATCATCAGGAGACACTGGGTCAAGAGCCGAGTAGTCCTTGTCAATCCAGAAAGACATAAGATTACTTGTGATGTATGGTTCGATTTCAAAGCCACCAAGAATGTAGTAGAATATGTAGCCCTCATCGTCGACCTTATACTAGTTAAAGAAATGCAAGCAAAGAGGCAGCGATTCCTAGCTAGTAGTGAGTCAGGTCTATGGCAATTTTTCAGCTAGAGATAACTCCATGGCTGCGTACTTGAAATGGGTGATGGAATTCATCCCCTCTTTTGAAAGATTCAAGTTGGTACAAATCCGATGCACGAAAAATATTCATGTTGATGCCTATGAAAATTAGCAAGCAATAAAGATATTTGCACTTCTTACGGTGATGCCCATAGAACATCTTCCCAGACCCTCCACGGCCACCGGTGAAGTTATAATGTGGGTCGAAGATACTCATGTATGGATGAAGCCAATTATATCCTTTCTCAAAGACCGAACACTAACCTCAGAAAAAGAGGAGGCTCAGAAGCTCAGAAGACGAGCTATTCACTTCCTCTTCACAAACGTGGGTTCTCACTACCCTTGCTCCGATGCATTGGACGAGAGCAAGCTAATTATGTGCTCCGAGAAATTCATGAAGGGATATGTGGAAAGCATACAGGAGGATGGTCATTGACACAGAAAGTATGGAGGAAAGGATATTGCTTCCCCGAGGGATGAGAGTGGAAATGACCCACCCGTCCCATATCCGCTCTATTGCCATCCGTATTCATATATAATTTTGGTTTGGCCAAAAATTTGATTTTTTTTCTTCAAAGTTCTAAAATAGGTAATGCGAGGCAATACATTTCGATCGAGCATCAAGTATACAAGCATATGCATGCTTATGCAAAATATATGCGTAATTATGCGTTTTCAAATTTTTAATATTATTTTTAATAATCTAAAGTAATAAAAAATAATAATGCACTCTTTGAACTTTATACATAGTTTTCAAATTTTACAAATATAAAAATCATACATACTATAATTGTTTGAACTTTATACATATTATTCAAATTTATCAACAAAAAACATATTGATCAAAATCATAAAAACTACAATTTCTTGGTAATGAATTCTTACAATTAGATTAGACAGGAAAACCGACTTAAAAAAATCCTAAATGTTGTATGACTCTTTATTGGACTTCAATTTAATCTCCTCTCCTTCATCCAAGTTATCTTCCATGTCTTCGATGCACAAATCATATTCATCGGGCTCCCTTATTTTAAATCCAGAATTTTTGTAATTACTTCTTATAGATTCTAAGATATTATTGTTAATCTCTTTATCATCACACCATCAATAATTCGAGATTGTACATTACTAATATCATTTGCTAATAAAACTAGAGAAAAATCAAATAAGAAAGAGGCTTGACATAGATAGTTTGCAATTCTACTAAAAATTTGTTTTTATTTTTCTAAACATTAAAACCCTTCATTGTTGTATATAATTCATTCGCTTAGGTGATTTGGATTAATTCGATTTTTTTTAACTTACAAAAAATGGGCCAGCTTAGGTTAATTTTGATACAATTTTTAAACATAAACGCGCATATTTTGGCGTTTAAGCGTGAATTTATGCCATTAATAAAATGAGTTGACCGCATTATCACACGCATACCCTATATGCGAGGTGTTTTGAAAAGACATCAATCATATGTGGACATATGCAAAGTATATGCTTGCACTTTAGAACGCTGTTTTTTTGCTTCCAAATAAAATATTTTATTTTGTTCAATTTTATGATGACCTTTTTCTTTAATCTTGAACTAAAAAGTTTGTTCAAGAATTATTACTTCATGGTGGTTGAACAGGTGTGAGGAAGAGGTAGGAAAATTCTTTTTCAGATCTTCCAATTACCATTTTCATGGCGGGTTTCTTCAACCGTAAATGAAGTTTTTAAGATCTCAGCCCATCCTTTCGTTCGTCACTTTTTTCGTTTTCTTTGAGAATTTTTGGCTAGCTCGTGGTTAACCAGAATCATTTTTTCACCAGAAACATCAATCCGTTTACCATGAAATCTGTCTGTTCGAGTTGTCGTAGAACTCTGATCACCTAGGCATGCATACTGAAACACACGATCAGGGTACAAATATCACTATTTCAAAATAGGTCCAATGACCATTTGCACTTTGATAGTCAAGTCAATTGAAACGGGTAGAATAAGTGTGAGAGTTGGTAAGCGGGTAATAGGCAATTGTTTAAAATACTTGCATTGAGTGTAAAATTGACTCACTAATATAGAGAAAGATGGGCCAAGATGGGCATTGGAATCGTGCCTAAGTACAAAAATATGTTGTTTAATTTGATCGAATATAATTGATGGCATCCTAGTCATCTAATGTAAGATCCATTTTATGTTGTTCATATCACGTAATTTATAATTTATAGATATAATACAATGCATAAAAGCATTTAACCTGTTTGAAAAATCATGTGAGGTAGTGGTGATATTGATAATTCATGTGATAATTTCATTTATTCATGTGATTATTTAAAAATAGTTTGCTATGCGATGGTTGAGCGGTGGTTGTGAGATGGTAGTGTTGGTGAGGTAGTGGTGATGTTGGAAGTGCTTGTGAGGTTGTGATGATGCGGTAGAGATGGCAGTGCTGGTGGTTGTGCAGTGGTGGTAAGATGGCGGTGCTGGTGGTGGGAATTTTAGAGTGTTTGTGAACAATTGTTTAGTTTTGGTAGGGGCGATGACGATGGAGGTGGAGTGGTTCGAAGTGTGTTTTCGATCAATTATTTGGGTGTTGTAACCAACAAATTAGTTAATTTGTGACCTAAAAAAATGTGTGATTGTGACTAAACTTGGAATCATGACTCAGAATTTGGTAAGTTCCAACTAATTCAATGATTTGTGATCCATGAATTTGATATTTTGTGATCGTGAAATAAATTGTGACCTAAAAAATTTTGATTTGTGATTGATGAATAAATTGAGATTTATAAAATTTTGATTTGTGATCGAGAAATAATTTGTGAGCAATTAATTTGATAATTTGTTATCAAATTGTATAGTATTGTGACTTTAATATATCTAATTAATAATTTCAATTATTTATTTAATTCACCTAATTTGGCTATTCTTTCTCTCTTTTGAATATTTTTTTTTCTCTTTTTCTCTTATATTTTCTTTTATAATATTTAGAGCTTTTTTGTCTTTCTTTACAATCTTTAGGATCTTTTATCAAGAAACTCAAACACTGAGATTTGCTCAGTGATTTGCTTCTTGATTTGTAAAGAGGAGTCACCTATATTTTTATCTAATGCGGATAATATGTGGCTTTCTATTACAACAAATATATCGATTGATTGATTTTCTAGATGAATAATAATAGATTCTTTAAAACTTTCTAAAAAATAATAAAGCAAAGTATGATCGTCTATTGACATAAAGATAGAGAATTAAAAACAATATATTTGTAATGGCCTGAGAGTACTTTACCATTCAACAAATTAATTTCTTCAAATACTTTTTTTATTTTACCTCTCTCTCAACTTTTTTCTTGACCTTCTAAATAGGTTTGAGACTGTGACCAAAAAAGGATTTTCATCATATTTAAAAAGGCTTTGAACTTTCTTACTTATAAGTAAAACAGTCAACTTAACTCGTAGAATTGCTTTATCTTTTTTGGTCATGGAATCCAGAATAAAGAG
Source organism: Fraxinus xanthoxyloides (assembly GCA_903798325.1). Taxonomy (NCBI): domain Eukaryota; kingdom Viridiplantae; phylum Streptophyta; class Magnoliopsida; order Lamiales; family Oleaceae; genus Fraxinus; species Fraxinus xanthoxyloides. The sequence goes on along the minus strand of CAIGRL010258879.1, from coordinate 8,619 downwards.
TCTGAGAGCGTTTGGATTTTTTTGGAAATAAAATACGGCTTTTGAATAACGTAATCACTTACTTGATATTTCCTATTTTAGGCCTTGCCCAAAAATTAAATAAAGTAACTGAACATTATAGACAAGAGAAAGTATGCAAAGAACTTACTTTTTATTTTTGAAATCTTCGAATCTACAAGAGTTTACAAGGATGTCTTTGAATTTTTTAGTGCAAGTACTCTATTGTGCTATGCTATTATTTTTTCTCGACGTGTTCTTCTTTATGAGTGGTGTCGGTATTTATAGACGCTGGTACATCACGTCTATTATTTTCTACACTATTCAACTTTACAAGTGTGTAATTTATAATTGAAAAAATACTATGTAACTTACCACCCATGACACATAAAAATTTAAATATCTCTTTACAACTATGAGAAATTTCTGTCTTTTTTTCCCAACTTTTTGACTTCTTTGTTATGATAATTGTCCTTTAAGTACTATTCATTTGTCTTTTGCTTTATCTTTACGCCTTTTCTTCTTTAATTGCCTATCTTTCCATTAACGCTATGTAGGCTTTTTCGAGGTCTTCGTCCATTTCATTGTTTTGTCTATCTGATATGTGAATATTCCTCTTCTTCTTCTTCCGTGTCTGATTGTCTTGTTGAATCATTGTCTGCGTCTTGGAAGACCATCAGATATGGCTCCTTTTGTTTAATATTTGGTGCTGGAATTTTTTATGTTTTAACTTTTAAAGTAAGATGCTCTTGGCAAAAAATAACTCCATTATTCCATTAAGCTACAAGTCTGGAATTATTGTTTTGTGCTTCCGTCATTGATGCATCTCTGAGATTCGTCTTTCATAATCAATCTATCTAATTTTCATTTTTGTACTGGTCTTCAAGGAGGGTCGAAATCTTTTAGCTCCTTCGTATAATAAAATATGATGAAAAGCTGGAATTATGATACCATTATTTACAAGAGGTAGTCTGGAAATAAATTGAATCATCAAAGGGTGATCCCTTAACTGACTAAGAATTTGTTTAAGTGGAAAAAATCTGAAAAATCTATTTAAGATGTATATGGTGTCTATCATACCAAATTTTAAGGCTGGATAAAAAATGTCTTCTTCTTCAAAAATCGTGTAGTTAAAAGAAACTGTAGGATAATTATGTCTAAGAAAAGCCAAGTTATTGACTGACTCATATTTGGGGCCATGTTTAAGAAAATATCGATTCTCATTTTGATAATAGCTTAGAATTTGAGAAAAATCAATAATTTCTTGTACTACCGACTCTTTTATGGAACTTCGGACAATACTGGCACAATCGCCAATTTTCTAATCCATATAAAGTCTTTTCTAGCCCTGCAGCTATAAAATTTGTCAATTCAATAAGTCTTTCTAGTTTATCAGAATAATTTCTACTTGAAGATGCAATATCTTTAGAAATAGGTTTTTCAATAACATCTTTAGATCTTAATCTTGCTAAACTATCGTGCAACTGAAAAATCTCATGTTGATATTTACTAATAGTTTGTTGGGATGAAGAGATGTCGTATTCAAGAATCTGTAATCTTTTTTCTAATGATTGTTTTCTAAGATTTAAATTTCTAACAATCTTTAGTCATAGTTTCACAACTATCACAAAGTTGTATTGAGGATGAAGATGACGCTTGAGAAGTAGAAGAGGGTTCCATAATTTGTCCAACTCTTTTAGATATAGAAAAGTTAAATCCAATCATTTCTCTGTAGAAATTTAAAGCTTCTTCTAATGTATAAAATCCTTTGAAAAAGGGGTTTGGAAATCATACTACTTGTTGCAATACTTATGGCCAATAATTATATATACCAGGCTTTCTACCTTTTAACTAGTGTAAAGAAGCTAAAATTTTTGCTTTCTACTTGATTATGAATCTGTCTAAAATGACTAACTAAAGCATTAATGCTGTCCAATTTTTGTTTAGAGTCACTTGCCATTCAGAGATTATCTAATAGACAACGCTCCATTTCTGGTAGTCTTTCTAAATTATTTCCTCTGAGTCGGAGATTAAATCGTTGTGAGGCCACTCTTAGAGTGACATTCTCAAAAATCATCATCCTCTGATCCATTGCACCATGAAAATAATGGGTTAGAAAATTAATAACTTGTCCACTTAAGTTATTAGCCGAAATATTATTTTTTCCATTTATGTGTTCTATATTAATTTTGTAACTGTTTAATATCTCATACAACTTTAACCATCGTTTGTGTCTAATTTTATCAAAATTTTTCTTTTTAATAAATTTTACTATAGCCTCACAGTTTGTTGTAATTGTGAATTTGGTATTTAAAAATAATTTAAAGCTTTCTAGACTACGTATGATCGCCATTATTTCATAGTCTAAACTAGTCAAATATTTTCCTTTTATCTTATACTTTCCACTAGCGTATCTACAAATCTTCTCTTCTTTTTTATCACTCTATTTATTAGGTTTGGAATATAAAACTCCTCCCCATCCTAGTTCACATCCATCCGTTTCTGTTATTTCATATTCACTATCTAATGGTGATTCTAATGGTGGTAAGTTTTTAACTTGTTTTATTTTCCTAACTAGTTCTATATTTGGCTGATTAAAATATTTTTGTCCTTTGCTAGATACCTTACTATATAATGGTCCTACTTTCTTGCCTGAGTCTTTAATAAAATGTCTAGCATAATTCAATATTCCTAAAAAGGCTTGTAATTTTTTAGTTTCTTCTATTTTGTCAGGGACTGTATAATTGTTTGTATTATATGTAGTTGCAATTGGATTTTTCCTTCTCCTAAAATTATTCCTAAAAATTGAATTTTTTGTTTATTTATTTCCATTTTCTTTTTACTTATAATTAAACTGTTTTCTATAAATTTATTTAAAACTATTTCTAGATGTTGCATATGTTCTTTTTGATTTTTACTATGTACCAAAATATCATGTATATACACGCAAATAAATGGAAAAGAATTAAAAATAATATCCATCTTTCTTTGAAAAATAGAAGGTACATTCTTTAATTCAAAAGGCATAACTAACCATCCCAAATTTTCTATTGGTGTAGTAAAAGTTGTCGAAGGAATAGAATCTTTTGCCATTTTTATTTGCCAGAATCCAGATTTGAAGTCAAATTTCGAAAATATTTTACTATTTTGTATTTTATTTATTAACATGTCTTTATCTGGTATCTTATATCCATCTTCTACCGTATTATCATTTAATCTTTTGTAGTTTATAACTATCTTGCTTTACCTCTTTTAATTTCACTATGATTCCTAACCATAAAAGCTGCATATCTATCTTTGCTACTGGATGGTCTTATTACCTTTAAACTTAATAATTCTTTAATCTGTATAATAAAGTCTTCTATAACTTGATTTGTGTATTGAGTTTCTGCTGTTCTTATTTTTATATTTTCGTTTATGATTTCTAATTTAGCTTCAATTTTACTTTAATCCCAATGTTTTATAGGGTCTTCTCCTATGATTTGTATTTTTTTAGCTAATTCCAGAATTCTAACTATACTATTTATCTTAGATAATGTTTTATTGAAAATCATTAATTCTTTGGTTCTTGGTATGAAATCAGAAATCAGTCTTTAATGTTTGTAAAGATAAATATTCCTAACTTTGTAGATTATCTAAATTTTCATCTTTTGGTTCTATATGTGGTTGTGTTTGTGAATGTAAGGGTCTACCATGCTGAGCTCGTAACTCTGATGAGTCTATATTAATAATAGAAGTATCTTTTCAAAAATTATAACATCAGGGGTAATTGTTAAACTTCCATTTCTACTTAGTAAGAATTTTATCCCTTTAACAAAATCGTCTTTTATTAATTCACTTACTAATGTAGTTGTTAGATTATACTGTCGTTCTTGAAATTTGATTTTATAGTCATCGAAATGTCTTTCTTCGAATCCCATTTTACTATCATCCATTTGACTTCCTCTTATTTCATATTCTAGTTTCTGCCTACAATCTTCTAGAACTAAGTTTTTTCTAATTATGTTGAATGTACAACCTGTGTCTATTAAATCTATTAGGTTTAGTTTTATTATTTTATTTATTGTATTTCTATGGGTATTTTGATGATTTTAGTTGATTTTACCCTAGAGATTTGACAAATTATTTCTTCTTGATTTTCTATATAATTATATATAAGCTGTTTTCCTTTTGTTTCTAGATTTCTAATCTTATATTGTATTTCTCCTATAGTTTCATATATTTTATCTATTCTATTGTTTGTGTTTACTATTTTATCCTCTAGTTTTTCTATATCTTTACTATACTCTTTATTTTTATTACTATTAGCTTCTTCCTAAACACTCATTACATTGAATTTCTAAGCAATTTTTACGTTGACTTATATTTTTATGTCCTAGGTATATTCTACAATTTTTACATTTATCCATCATCGATACTTGTCCTCTGACCCATTTATGGACACATTCATGTTCTATATTTATCATTTTTGTATCGAGAACAGAAAAATCTAATTCTTCTGAACTACTATAACTATCTTCAAAGCTACTGATAATCTCTAAATTGTCTAAAATAAGAATGAAGGTCATCAAATCGGTCTCAAAGATTAGCAAGGTAATCAAATCATTTCCTCTCGTACACCCCCTTCTATCCCGAGTAACTTCCTGCTATAGTAATTAGTAGATGTTCTCTTTTTGTAATTTTTATCAAACAATAATTCAAAGTTATGAAAATAATAATCTGAAACTTTCAAATGTCTTCTTGAAATATCGATAGGAAGACAACAATTATACTATTACAATCAATCTATTTTAGAACTTTTTTTTAATCAACACAATGAATAATTCATTCAACATTTCTTGTTGTCGATCGAATATAGAATTTTATCAACTTCAACTTTCAAAAGCTCATTTTAGCAGATGCAATTATAACTATAATTGATATAGTCAATAATATTCTATAAGTAATCCACACATTTGAAATGTAACGGTCTATCAATATTTTTATACAGTTTAACACTTCAATCGCCTTTTTTGTCGTGATTTAAGTGAAGGAAGAGTTTAACCAATTAAAGATACTTGAACTGAATGTTTCATTCATCACTAACATTTTCATCAAAGTGCTTCATGACATGAATAATAAACTTTTCTTTTTATGAAAAGTAGGTTCAACTTCAGTTTAAAAGTAATATTGTCATATTCAAATTAAGTTTTTTTATATGTTTCAAAAAATGAAATAAGAACTTTCAATTGACTAATAACAACATCAATTGAGATGTTCTCACTTTGCAACATTTTGCCTACTCTATTAATAGCAGATAATGCACTATACCAAACAATCACGTCACAAGAGATCAAAATTCATAATTTCATAAGATAAAATTTTAACATATCTAAATACCTAAGGTTCATTACATGTTTCTATCACATGTTTTAAAGCAATTTTGATTTGTGGAGCTGAAATCTTATTATTCTTAACACTTCCAACTTGACTTTTTCAATGTATTCGTTGAAATCGTTGCGAGATTGTCCTTTGTGTTCACCTAACGGATGCGGTGTTCTGACTACTCCAGTCAGCTGTTGCAACCTACAAAATGAGTTCGGGCCTTTCTCCCTGTTGTACCTCCGGCGTGAGAATCAGTAATTAGTTTTGAAGAGTAGGAAGATAGTATAATGCGAATTCAAGCAGTCCGAGTTTCAAGAGTCCATACCTTTCTCACCGTAGAGGTACTTATAAGCACTTGATGTCACGTACTCGTTCAACTATCAATGGTGCCACGTGTCCTACCTAAGTCTTCCCACTTCCCACACGTTCTGAATGGATTACCCCCACTCCTCAAACAGTTGGCTGTAGCGGTTGGTCGTCCCCCTGCTTGTTGTTGGGAGGGTCTCGTACATATCATTACCATTTGTATGGTTAAGTATAGCGCTATCCTCGTGCGATAGGCATGGGGGTTGACTGCTTCACGTGGTAGGCATGGGGATTGTAGCATGGCTTCATGGGGGTAGGCGGCCTTATGGTGGCGGCAGTCTATGTGAACGTAAAGGGCCTCTTGGTAGTAGGCGACCTCATGGGGGTCAATGACCTCATAGTGGTAGATAACCTATGTGAAAGTAGAGGGCTTCATGGTGGTAGAAGACCTATAATGTGGTGCTCTACGTGGACTGCATATCAAGTGGTTCTTACCTTACTGCCCATCTTGAATAACTATTAATACCATCATATATCAGCCCCTCTATCCCTTGTTTGTGTTTATCGACAAAGAATAACATCTTTACTTATTTCATGTTGGTTAAAGGTTTTTCTCGTCGACATTCAATATTAGCAGGTCGAACAACCCAACGGACATAAAGCGATGAAAACACTATACAAGTGGCATCCCATAAGTGGGCTTAGTTTCATGGTAAATTTCCCTTAAAAAACTCAAAATCAATCAATATGGTGCTGTCCTCTCATTTCACTCCTTCTTTTCATTTATCGAAATTTAAATCCTCATCATTCCCCTTCGAAGTAATTCCCCCCTTATTCCTTCATCTCAATCTTTTTTATCATGTATAAGACATTCATTTATTCTTCTTTCGATGAAAGCGAAAACGGGGGACGAGAGAGTCGATCGACCCATCGTTGGATGGGCCGACTGACTCAGGTCAGGTGTCGATCGGCCTGGATGGTCAACAATCTACCGACAAGGCTGGTTGACCCAGGTCAACGAGTAGGTGTACTGGTCGACGTTTGGCCAGCCTTGTGGCTAGTCGACGGTTGACTGCCCCACGACTGGTCATGGGATGAGCCTGTTGATGATTTTCCTTATGGCCAATTCCGGTCTGAGTCAGACATTTCACTACATCTGGTCGAGTCAAGTTTTTCAATCAATTTCTCCAAAATGACATATTGGGTCATCTAAATCCTCAAGCCAAAATATAGAGATAGAGCGTGATGTCGCGGACGAGGTGGTGATTCTTGAAATCCCAAGATGTTATAGCCTTTATAATCTCTATCTAAATTGGAAAAGTCACTTAGGAAGTATGAGCATGAGGATCAATAAGTGTATAGAGCCCCTAGGCACAAAGAAAGGCCTCCCGGGTCCGACCCCCATGGGGTCGCCGTATATAAAGATTTCATGGACGGTGGTTTTCAATTCCCGATCCTTCATTTCTTCATCTCCTTGTTGAATGAGTTCCAGTTCACTCCTAGCCAAATTAATCCCAACGCGAGGAGAAAAGTACTGTATTTCCTATGTGTTAGCCTTAGCAAGAAAATTCTACTATTGATAGGCCTTTTCAGGTGTGTCTTCGAGATGCATGAGATAGCCCAACACAACTCCTTCATCTACTTCACCCTAGGATCTCGTTATGTTTTCCCAAGTTTAGGAATCTCAAATGCGAGTAGAAGTCCCGATTATTCTTTGTTCGACCCCATGAAGGTCAATTCCCTTTTAATGCCCATTAGAGACATCCCTTGATCTGTCTATCCAAAAGTGAAGTCTAGATCACCCCTCTTCCTAAGGCATTTGGACATACATCACGAGGTGGGAGTGAAGGGACTTCGCATTTAGGTTGACATGATCCTTTGTTGTAGGTTTTTTTAGCACTCATTCGGTTGTTTAGTGTTTTCTCTTGGTTCAGGACGTGGACAGACAATTTTACTACACTTTGAAAATTATTGCTTATTTATTGAACATCATTTTAGTTTTACCCCTTCCTTTTTTTTTCTTTTTTTTGCTCACCACTATGTGTCGAGCGATGTTGAATGGCAGGTCCGGTGATTTTGGGCCTCAACAATTTTAGATTTTGAAAACTTACCTCCCACCCTTAGAGCGATTTCAAATTAGTCGATTTCTTGACTTTTTTTCTCGTCGCTATGCGTCAAGCGATGTTAAATGTCGGATCTAGTGATTTTGATTCTTAACTATTTTAAGTTTTGGAAACTCACCACCTACCTTTAGAGCGATTTCGAGCTAGTTAATTTCTTGACTTTTTTGCTCATCACTATGTGCCGAGCGATGTTGAATGTCAGGTCCAGTGATTTTGAGCATAACCATTTTAGGTTTTGAAAACTCACCTCCGGTCCTTAGCGATTTTGACCTAGCCAACTTTTTGACTTTTTTGCTCATCATCATGTGTCGAGCTATTTTGGATTGTCGAATGCAGGGTAAGGTGATTTTCAACCTTAACCATTTTCGATTTTAAAAACTCACCACCAGTCCTTTGTGATTTTGAGCTAGCCAACTTCTTGACTTTTTTTATCACCGCCATGTCTCGAGCTATTTTGGGGGCAATAAGGGAGGTTTGTAGTCTTCACTTCAATCAATCATAGACCAAGATCTCATAGCATTGTTTAACTTGCCGAGATTTGGAGACTTAGTAAGCGCACCGGGATGTACCAACTAGGCTGACTCTTCCTTAGCGCCCTCATCATCTGTCGCCATCCTGACTTCTCATTAAATAATTTTCAATGAAATATGCCTATAGCATGCATTACCTCACAAACATCCTAGCTACAATATTTACAAAAGATCATTATATCAGAAAAGAAAAAATGAAAACCCCTAACGACTATATTTACAAGCAAGCATCATGCGACTCGAAATCCCTACTCATAGGTCAACTGATAATACTTCTTGAGATGCTCTGTAATACCCCG
>CAIGRL010258746.1:0-12277 GCA_903798325.1 Fraxinus xanthoxyloides | reverse complement strand
TGTATAACTCTAAATAGTGGTTCATTATATAGGGAAAATGAATGGAATTCTATTTGCAGAAATTATAAAATAGGGTTTGAGGGTAAGGATAAGCCGATAACGTTAGGGGATGAGGAAGAATATGATGATTTTTTTAGTAATTTTTTTTCTTGTTTTTGAATTTTTAATAATTTATTTAGGACATATTTTTATTTTTTTTAAAAATTGGGAGTATGATTATAATTAGTTTTTTATTTTTATTTTATTTAAACAAAAATGTATATTCGTCATTTCACATAAATTTATTTTTAAATTGAATAAAAATGATGATTTTTAAGATAAAAGGTATAAATATGAGTGAAAATGTAAAAGATTACACATTCAAGGCGTTTGGCACAATTAACTCCCTTTTGTGCTAATAACCCCTAATTTTAACATTTTCCTAATCGTGCATAGAAGATAAAATATCATTTTTAATAGAATGCATATCTACAACATATTAAATATCACATCAAGTGATAATCATTTTTTGGACGATTTTAACTCTACTACAATATAATTATTTCAATAATATCTTATTTTTCATTTTTCAATATGTAATAAATACTGCAAAATCATTGTCATGTATAAATTTCGTGTTATTAATTATCAATTAATATTTACTTTAATTTAGATTCAATGAATCTTGAACCATATGAATCTAGAGTTATTATAGATAAATTTATTTCTATTCACGTATCTATGAATTCTAATGTGTGTTTAAATTCATTTATTAACAATTAATTTGTATGTATCAAATATAGTATAAAAATGTTGTTCATTTGTAGTATTTCATTCTCACAGAAAAAATTTGAATCATAGAAGTTGAATTTTGAGAGTATAATTTTCTTCTTTTATATTTATATTCTAAATTTTATTTTCTTAGTTCGGTTGAGACTCATCGAACCCTCCTAACAAATTGATATCAAATATTATTTTTACAACATATATAAAGTATTTTGGAATAACATGCGATGCACTTTCAATTCTGACGAGTCAAAGTAAAAGACCAATGATGATAGATACAGAAGATACATCCGTAGAGCAAGTGTTTTGGAAAATTGGATGTTAGGTTAGAGGTCAATGCACGATTAAATCAGAATTTCTTTGTCGATATTTCGTGTTTGTTAATGTGTAATTATGATGTTTACAAGCATTATTCTTTAAATTATATTCGTGTTCGATAACAAATTTATCCTTAATTGCATTCGACTGGATCAATGAATGAGCATAAAGGGGTAACGTGTCGAGTTAGATCCAGTGTATGCTGGTGCAGTCTCTATTGAAGATTCCGAAAACTAGGTCGCAAATGGATTGTTTAATCAGAGAAGAAACGCGGCCCCATTTTTTGTCCATTAAAAGTCAAAATTGTATTCCTTTATTATTGGTTGGTGTAATATTTCGTCTTTTCCTCCTATCTGATTATTACAATTTGCATTTTCAAGGGACGTAAGGTTTGATTTGGTAGAAAAAGAAGGGTGTGAAAATAATAAAGAAATTTGTCCGATAATATATTGCCAGACAGTACATAGGACCCACAAGGAAGGGAAAGGCTAATAAATAGAGAAATATTAGATGGGGTCACCAAGAACGCAAACATCTTCATCTCCTGGAAGTGCATCAAATCTCAGATGGATAATCTTCTGGGACTTCTTAAAATTCGGGTCAAGAGAGGTGTAAATCTTGCTGTTCGAGATGTACGAAGTAGCGATCCTTACGTTGTTGCCAAAATGGGTAAACAGGTTGGTTTACATTTCTTGATCACTTTCATTTGAAGTTATTGGTGGGATTGGGTTATTTGTTATGTGTATGTTGTTTATCACGTGTCTTATCTCATGCATTGCTATTTTGTACTTATGGATTGGAGTTGATTGTATTGGGTCTTTTGGGTGCTTCTCTGGATTGTTCATGTGAGATTTCTAGAGAAACTCAATTGAGATTGTTTACGAGTTTGTAATGATTATTAAAAAGTGCACTACTGAATAGATAAAACGTTTAATATAGATGTCAATGAAGTGATAAACAATCACCAAAATCAAATTAAGCAGCAAAGAGAGACATGGTAACTTGTGTGGTTTTTTAAGGATTGAGACAAGATACAGAAATACAAAACGTTGAAAATTATGTTGCAGAGTTAGATAACATTGTTTTTAATCTTCGTTAGAGTGCTAGATATGTGCAAATTCTCCGCTTGGCCTTTTAGACTTCCCTAGTTGGTTCTCCTAGTGCTACTGTTTCCTCTCAGTCGAATTTTGATTTGCTTTCCTTTTCACAAATCTAGAAACTAAGTAATTGGAGTCTTGCTTAGATTTATGTCAACATTTTTCTTTTGTGCGAGCATCCAATGAAAACATAGTTATAAGATCTTTTGGGAATTTCCTAACGTGTTTTTTAACAAAGGAGGTTTCATGTTCTTCCCTAAGATTTTCATGGGATGGAGTGCAGGTAAGGCTATGTTGTTTAAGGAATTATTTAGTTACCGTAAAAGTTTACTATCCTGTAATTTCTTGCTTCTGATATATCGAAATCAAAATGGGTGCAAATGGAATTTTAAGTTTTTTGTTATTTTGTTTATGCAAAATGAAGTTAGGACCGGTTCATTCTCTAATTTGTATTGAAACTCCACAATCAGTTGCTCCAAATCTTCGTGGCTGGCTAAGTAGTCACCTGAAAAGAAAACTTTTTCCAAATCGTGAACCGCAAATTTAAAAAATGAAAAAAAAAGAAGGTTTGGACATAATTGGAAAATTTTGTGTTAAAGTAAAACCACAATAACACTTATGGTTGGATTGATTGGAAGCCACATATGAAGGAGATTTATGGAAATTAATTTTGGTTCTGGGGTAACTTGATATTTACTTTAGTCTCTTTTTTATTTGTAGCTTGTAGTGGGTCGAAAGAATTGAAATTTTGATCATATAAATAATTTGTTCATATGATTTACTTTTACAACTGATAAAGAGTTCTAGCCAAGCTGATCCTGTTAGGGGACTTTTCTGAATTCACTCACTAGTTTGTTTTAGGCAATGGGAAAAGACTGAGGTTCTAGGGGGATGTTTGGAGTAAATGAGATTTTCCTGAAGGAGTTTATTAAATTATTCAGAATTTTGTTTAACTGGCTTTCTTTTGTAATTGAGATTGAGGTCATGGGGAATATCGAGTTTAGAAGGACGCCCATGTTTGGGGTACTCAGCCTTTACTGGCTTTTCCTTTAAAGTTGCAATCAAATAGTTCACATGTTTGGATGAAGATAGATTGGTATTGGGAGATAACTCCACTCAGGGGAGAAACCAGAATTTTTGTTAGGGTGGACACAATTTACCGATAGACGGCGGATTTCTTGATTCTCTCAATACGATCCCTATTAAAATATGAAGAAAAATGGTATCAGATGAAATACTCTAGTACTGGTGGAACTATGTATGACACACTCTTGCTTCTTACCTCAGTCAATGATTTTCTGCTAGATGCTGTTATTGGTCGAGTAGGACACTGCTTCAACAATGTGATTAACAAGGGTGATGGAGGTGCACTAACATCATATTCTATAAAAACTCGTTGATTCTCTCAAAACACTGAGATTTTGAACTCGTTGATTCTCACAAAATACTGAGATTCTGAACTCGTTGATTCATGAGAATGCCAACAATTGTACATATAATTGAGAAGACAAATTTTTATTCAATAAATTCCCTCCTTTTTCAATTTCGTACTTAGCACTGGAAGAAGAACTCACAACGCCATGATAAAAATCCTAATGTGAGAAGAAAATCTAAAAACTACCATCAGAATATGCAAATCACAGAGCTACCAAAAACAAACCATAATATTCTTTTGTGGGTTGAAGGGAGACACAAAGTGAGCAGAAGAATACCTTTGCCCATTCATAGACGACTTCAACAAGACCAAACTTAAGATTCTCTTGGGCATATTCCTGGGGATCAACTGGTAGATTGAATTGTGCTTGAAGCTCTCCTAGTCTTACAGCCGTGTCATACAATCTGAAGTACAAGAGAACTAGCATTATCTTTATAAGAAGAAATGGACGACAACTAGCAATATTTTCGTTTGAATAAAATAAGGGATAGATAATAATGCCAATTATAACATAATTTTCCTGGAGCAACCAGAGAACACATCATAACAAAGTAAAAAATCCAAGAAACTTGGTGAAGTGATGAATGTGATCGAAGTGATTATACTGATCACAATATCAATAATTCAATTTACACAGAAAATAGATTACAAGGTAGGGGAAGCAAACTAAAATATATGTTTGAAAACCTTTGTTTGGTTTTGGTGAAAGTTCAAAAATAAATGACTGCAAATTGGTACCTCTGGTGCTTTAATGATTGCATATTACAAATATCCTCCCACTTCACTGCTACATTTTTGTGCATTCCTAAACTAGAATCGCCATAATCCAATACCTAATATATTATTTCCCCACATAAACACTAGTGTATAGAGCAGCTTAGATTTAGGCGGATGCTTCAGGTGAAGAAATTGAGGATGGAGGCTTAAATTGGGATTGGGCTGGGCCTAGAAGCTGGACTTGGGCCGTAGGGTTCAATATATTGGTATTTTGGGCTTTCTCTCTTGGGTTGGGACTTAGCCTATAACTATAATTAGAAAGAAAAAAAAAAAAAAGAATGAGCCCAGAAGTTCCGGGTGGGCCTTACTGGGCTCTGCTCCTGACTCCACTGGTATCTACACTGTTAAACTTCTAAATTTTAAATTTTGGGTTATAGTTAAATTTTTTACCCTTGGAAAGCTAAGTAAAGAAATGAAACTCCTAGAAACATATATTCGTTGTATTGACTGCTCTGAGAGTGGTCTTCCTTATCTTTCTTTTGTTTTGGTCCTGTCAAACCACCCCCTCTTGTTTGAATTTTTGGATGGATTGTTTTGGGGAACATCAGTTTCCTATGCTTCTTGTTTGTATATGTACTTTGTTTAATGATTTTCGATTGATAGAAAAAAGTTTCAAGGACACGTTGCAACTATTTGAAATTTCCATGATGCTTAACTATTTCCGCCATGTCATAATAATGATATGATAAACGGTCTTCATATTGTTATTTCATAAGAGTTGCCCATTGCCATTGGTTAACAATATACTAGTCAGATTGATTTTAATATGATCTAACGATTATCAAGAGATGCATTCATCCTCGTTATTTCTCCCCAAAATTCCTGACACTTACTCCTAGCACGTTGTGTATGTAAATTGTTTTTGATGTAATATCGAATTGGATGAGCTTTTGCACTTATGTTTGGTACAAGTTACTAAATACGACTAGACAGTAGAGGTTTAATGGACAGATTTTTATCTCTTTTCCCGCTCATTGCCGTCAAGGACTATCTAATCCAACTCACCAAATACTCTATAGCATGGTCTTCTGGTTGAAAGATGGGGAAAATAATTGGGTAACAAGGGTCTGTGTAGGACACCAGATGGGTGGTGGACTCAGACATAAAAGAAGCCAGGAAGATGACATGGGCAATTAGCAATGAGGAACGGGGAACAGAAACTTTTCAGTTTTTCGAGACTTAAAAATATGAATTCAAGTTAGAAATTTGTTTGATTATGTACAGTAAGTGGTTTCTAATCGCGCACCAGTTGATATGTGGTTTGTAGTCTGAATTTGCTGACAATAAGGATCAACTGCATATAAGCTATGACTTGACCCTGGGAAACCATTTGCCTAAAGATATGCAGGATAACGAAATTTCCAAAAAGCACTAAAATACCGAAACAGGGAGATAAATAAATATTAACTGATATTAAAATTGTTTGGAACTACTTCTGCATGTTCTAAGAATATGAAAATTCAGGTGGATACTAGCATAGAAACTTGAGCTATAAAACACATTATCTGTAGCTTGTATTAACTTGTATGGTTGCTGCCAGTGCCAGTTATCTTCCATACCTACTCTTTTTATGTTTTGGCTGCCAATTGGAACTATCTACTTGTGAATTTCCTTTGTTTTTGTGAACATGTAATCTGATATTTCCCATTTCTGCTCAGATATAATGCAGAAACTGACATTGATCATGACTTGGAGACTAGTTCACCTTAAGTTTAGCCCCTGTTTGGTTTGGATAAAAATTAGATTTTTAGTAGATTTTGATAAAATTATGAAATATTTGGTTGAAAAGTTGATAAAAGTTATGGGTCCCTTTAAATGTGTGGTTGAAAATAAGTTAGGGAAAAATGGATTTTAAGAAATGGGGGCAAATTGGAGCTTAGCACCTCTGGCGAGGCGGTCCTTTTCACATTGCTGATAGCTTAAATGTAAAACAGGCAATATGAAAGGCCTGCCAGCATTGAGATGCAAATTTTCATCTTGTTATTATACTATTTTACCTCTTGAAAGCACCTTATAAGCTTTGCCATATTGATTTTGCTGTTCCATGCAGAAATTGAAGACTCGTGTTATAAGAAAGGATGTCAATCCTGAATGGAATGAGGATTTGACGCTTTCTGTTGCAGATCCTAATCTTCCAATCAAGCTGGTAGGGTTCATTGCCATTTAACTTGAGCAAATGCTAAATAACACGATTTAGAAGAATTTATTAGATTATTTCAGATTTCTGTCTTTATATCTTCTAGTAATTTGTTTAGCCATGTAACACGTCTTTTTCTAAAATAAAACTTACAGCTTTGAATAGCTACACACTCAATCTTTATAATATCATGGAATTGGATTTTCAGCATCCTTTTCCTGGATATTGAGCACTCTGATGTGCATTCTTATCCCCGTGTATGATTTCAGACTGTATACGACCACGACACGTTCAGCAAGGATGACAAAATGGGAGATGCAGAAATTGACATCAAACCGTTTGTAGAAGTCTTGAGAATGAAAGTAGACAACCTCCCCAGTGGTACTATACTTAAAAGAATACAACCGTGCAGGTCGAATTGCCTTGCTGAAGAGAGTTGCATTATCTGGAACGACAAGAAGGTGATGCAAGATATGTGCTTGAGATTGAGAAATGTGGAGTGTGGTGAAGTGGAAATTCAGCTTGGGTGGATTGCTCTCCCTGGCTCCAGATGTATATAGAATGCAAGAAATGTCTATTCTGGTACTGTGTTTTTTTTTTTGCCCTTAACTCGTAATGCTGTAGTAATTTTTGCAGTCTGTTTGAGGTGAAGTTTGTTTAATAGGACAAAGTTTGATAAATATACCTCGTCTTTCTCTGAATTTGTGGACACTTGAACTCATGACCAAGTAATTTCCAATTTGCCCAACATAGTTGAACATAATCATGTAACATATCACTCCGTTAATCAAAAGTTTGAATCTTCTTCATCACGTTATTGATGATGATGATTCTGCTAAAACATAACAGATGAAAAAGGGAAACAATGCCTCCAGTCTCGTTTGAATCTTGGAGAAAAACAACGGTATGCTCGTTTCATGTTATCGTGGTTACCTGAAACCATGAAGGAGGGCCCACGGAACTTCATTTTCGAATCAAAAAATAGTAACTCAACTTCCTCTTGTAGAGTTTCTAAGTCCCGGTTAATCCACAACTTTGGCGTATATCATCATCTAACCATTGATGAGAAACCATCATATGTGATCGTCGACGACAATAGGCAATGCAACTCGGAATGCACTTTATCTACAGTGGCCTAACGTGGAGCTCTTGTTCATGAAAATGTAGCCATAGTTACTCTGTTACTAGTTACGTTCCATTGACTTCTCTACCTACATACACCTTCATCAAGCCATTGCTAATTATGGAGTCCTTCACGATTTGAAGCAAGCTGGGAGTCCATGATCATTCCCTCTCCAACTTGAGGAGCATGTTAATGAATATAATTCAAATGACTACAATCATGGGATTACTTCACAGAATAAGAAATCAAGAATAAACTCAAGCCAAAGATCATGAGATTATTACAAATTAGTTGTCACACATTTAGCTTTCCTAAGTGTGATTTATCAAATTCTACTAAAAATTCGATTTTAATCATTTCTTGATTACCTATAGTGTTTACCATTTTTTGTGTCGAATCATAGAACACTTGTTCCATATACATGTATATTATCCGACGAATAAACACAACACTTCTCAACGCTACTCTTTTTATAACAAAAAATACACCCATGGCCACAGGACGCACTAGATAATTTCATTTCATGCCAAAAACTTCGACCCTAATGCCAAATAGACACTACCTATGTATATGGTTGGTACATAATATCAAAATGTATGAAATAATACAAAAAAATAATAACTTAATTAATTATCTCGTATTAATATTGTTCAGTACATAGGATTATATGTATATATTTGGTATCATTTGGTCATAATTAATGGAATGCAGGTGGGAAGATATATGGATAAAGTCGCTTGTACATCACATTTATATATTATGCTTGACATCATCCTTGTTGGGAAGGTTTCATTGGTGAAAATATTGTTTTTTTTTTATAAACAGTTCAATAATGTGTTATCTCGTGACACAATGTAAAAAATGATATAATGTAAGATGATTTGAGATATATATCTTTGGAGTGAGTGGGGACACAATAATCGGGAAAGGCAGACATGAATTTATTAGCATGTATTAGCATGCATGCATGCATGCAGACAAGATTCCAAATGGGGACACAGTACTTTTGTTGGCACGTAAAGGTGTTTAATGGATCCTCTTCGCTCTTCTCTCGCATCAGATTCGTATAAAAGGACAATAGTAACTGTATAAGATAATATATTTACTCCACTGTACATGTATGCTTGGGTTTACGTACAGTCTCTGTGTAATTTTTTTTTTCTTTCTTTTTGAAGTATTTCAAGTTATTGAAAAAGGTTGTGTATGGCTTGCTTCACTATCCTTAAAAAGTTATTTTTTAGGTTTGGAAATGATGTCTCTGTTGTTTCATTTTTTTAACTATATTTTTTTTTTTTCCAAAAAATGAATAGTTAATAAGTAGACCCTACAAAATAAATATATGTTTCAAACCATTTTTAGAGCATCTGCGAAATATTATCTAAAAAGAAAATGTTATTTGTTTTAATTTTTTAAAATAGAGAGTGAATTTGACTCTTTAAATCTAGAGAGTCAAACTCAATCTCCTTTCTTAATTTACAATAATTTCATTTAATAAGCTCATGTTTGAGCCACATTAAAATTTTCATTTTCATTCTTCTACTCATTTTTCAACCACACATTTTTCAATAAAATAATATTTTTCATCACATCAATAACTTTTTTTAATCACATATTCTCCGTCAATTTACTATTTCAGAATACATTTTTTCAAAATAATATGACTCAAACACACCCTAAATCACAATTTTTAATACTCTACTTCAATCTCTACTTTTAAAACTATTCAAACAATTGATTCATTGACATATAAAAAATTAGGATTAATAGTAGAAAACCCCTTCGAAATGCTTCTATGTGCGATATACTTATACTCATTGAAAATTGGGAAAAATTCCCATGTTTGAAACTTTTTGTGCGAAAAACCCCCTTATCGTCGAGATCTGTCAGATTTTCTGTTAAAAACAGTAAAAAATGTCAAAATTAAAGAGAATAATTGCAATTTCAGTGTTCAAACTTTTTTATTTTTTTACAAATTAAATCCAATTTTTTTCAATATGCGCTACCTACAATCTCATATCTTTAAAACTTTATTTTTCATCACACCCCACTTCATCTTCTTCCTTAAGAACAGAGGTGGTAATCAATCCCTTTACTTTTGTACATCTCTTATATTTTTTGTACATTATGCAATAAGATATTTTATTTAGACTACATATCTGCAGCTAATGGCATTCATTGTAAGACGTCTGAAGCTTGAAAAACCCATATTAGCCACCAACTATTGAGACTCATAACACCACCGTTCAGCCAACGAGGCCACTGTACCCAATCATCACCAGCCTCTCCGCACTCTCCCCTACAACTTCCATCCCATTGTCATCATAAAATCCATCGAAAACAGCTACAATTTCAAGGCGAACACTACTCTTGTCAGCAATACCACCTCCTGGGACACCCATGGTCGCATACCACCACCAGCGATTAGCCCTAATCTAGACGCCCTAAACATGGCCTAACATCAACCTAAAAAATTTAAATCCTACGAATATTCATATACACGAAATTAAGTAAGAAAAAAAAGAGAGGATGGAATCGAATCAAATCCGAGCAACAAAACTTCAAACCAAGAAAAACTAAAATAAAACAATTATTACACTTTGTGTAAAAGTAATTTCCTTCAAACAAATCTTGATTCAGCAATTATCAAGCTTGCACTTGAATTAGACGCGCCTTAAAATTCCGATGTGAAGTTTTCTTCAAACAGTCCACTTGATAATCTTGATTCTTGGATCAAGCTTGCACTTGACACCAGTGGTTTTCGCCACCAGGATACTTTTCCAGTGGGGACTGAAATTTTAAGGCCGTCACAAGTAACCCTAATTATGAGCTTCTTAGGGGATGTATTCAATTGAAACTTTTAATTACTTTTTATGATTTAAAAAGTTTAGGAGTATAAACTTTTGTAAACTCTCTAAAAGTATTGATGTATTTAATGGAGACTTTTATAAATTTTTAAAAAGTCTCTAAAAGATATGGTGTATTCAATTAAACTTTTTAGAAGTTTCTATAAATCTTGGGGTATTCAATTTTTTATGACTTTTAGAGACTGTTATAAAAGTTTATGTAGACTTTTAACAGTAAGTACTAAAATAAAATTTTAAAATTTGTCTTTCATTAATCACAAGATTTTGGGAGACTTTCACAATAAAAATGAAATTAATATGTATTTTTTTTCAATATTTCTTTTTCCCTTTTCCATATTAGAGTTATGATTAAAATTTATTTGTTTCTATTGATTATATTAGTTTCTATTTTTCTTTTTCTTTTTCTTATTGTTTATTTCTATTTTCTATGAAAGGTCTTATAACCTTTTTTTCTTTTTTCATTCATTTTTTTTTTCTGAAAATATCTGTTTTTAATTAAATTATAAAATTTATATAGACTAATTTATAATTAAATTTAAATATATATAATTTATTTATTCCTTAAATGTATTTAATAATACTGAATATTAATTTTATTTTTTATATGTATAATTAGTATTATTTATTTAATTAAGGTCTTAATTTTTTTTCTTTTTAATTTTTTTTTATTATATGGGTGAAAGGGAAGGAGGGGTAGAATTGTGAGAATCATCACCTCGTATGTGATAATTTCATAATATTGCACTAGATCCACAAAAATTTGAAAATGAAAATTTCAAAAATCTTTTCAGTTCTACAAAATTTTATAAAAGTTTTAAAATGAAAGTCTATAAAAGCCTACAAAAGACTACTATTAATTCCATACAAACCTCTAAAAAATCACAAAATCCACAAAAGTCATCACTTAAAAAAATTCCATCAAAATTCTCAAAACTTTCAATTGAATACACTCCTTTCTTAGTTTCGCTTTTCTAACTTTCGCTTTTACTTTAATATCCAATTGAATTTTCAGTGGCACACATAAAAATATTGGATTTAATTTGCTAAAAAAATTGGGCACTAAAATTGTAATTATTCTTTTTAATTTTGAAATTTTTTAATCATTCTTAACGGAAAATATGATAAATCTTGATGATTTGTGAATATTTAAAACATGGGGTTTTCTACAATTTTCAATAGGTAAGGGGTATATCTCACATGAGAACATTTCTAGGGGGTTTCTATTATTAATCCAAAAAATTATGTTAAATAAAATATGAGGAGAAATAAATATATGTTTCTTGAGAAAAGTAAAGTGAGGCATATAAAGAGCATTGTTGGAGTACACAAATTTTTTGTCTCTTTAAATTTAAAGACGTTCTCTATAATGTATAAGATGTTCTTTATAGGATTAAAAGCAGAAAATCTCATTAAAACTTTTCCATTTGCGATATTAAATTCCGCGTATTGATTATAATTTTTCATTGTTAATGAGAAGAAAAATGATGAATTTGGGGTAAGGGATTTTGGAGGATTTTGGTAGGGATTAAATAAAATAATAAAGTTTTGAAGAAGAAGAAGATGAAGTTGGGTGGGATGGAACATAAAGTTTTTAAGGTTTTGACTTGTGCGTGGTACAAAAAAAAAATTGGGTATAATTTGTAAAAGAATAAAAGATTTAGATACTAAAATTGAAATTATTACTTTTTTATTTTGATATTTTTACTATTTTTAATAAAAAGTATGACGTTAATGAGACTTTTCGCACAAAATGTTTCAAAT
>CAIGRL010258744.1:0-14205 GCA_903798325.1 Fraxinus xanthoxyloides | reverse complement strand
TTATTGAGAAATTAGATGAAATTGGATAGAAATAATGGTTTGCACAATCAAATGTGTAATTAAGGATAAAAATATCAGAAAAAGTAAGGCAGTGACGCTTTTCGCAATAATGGTGAAAGATATGGACATTATGTACTAATTACCCTTTTAATAATTTATTTGTGACTTATTTGAAATTTTTTAAAAAAATTGGGACTTTGGTTGCAATTACTTTTTTTTATTTAAAGAGATGGGTATATTCATCATTTCATAATTTTTAATTGAAAAAAAAAAGTGAAAATGACATTTTGCTCAATGAGATGTGGAAATAAGGGTGAAAATGCCAAAAAAAATTACAGTTATAGACGTTTTCCACAATAATAATGAAAGGTAGAGACATTATGTACTAATTACCCAAAGAGTAATCGTCAAATACCAAAACGACGTCGTTTTCAGTTAGAATTAGTAAAATGATGTCGTATTGAGCTTCGGGTAAAAGGTCGTGATGATGTCATCAAAATGACGTCGTATTGGACAAAAATATGAGATGCTGAAAATAAGCAATTGATAATTTTCATGAGAAGTACATGCTTGGAGGTAATTCAATTTGTGATATTTGTTATGCGATGCATTGTATTGGACAATACTTATCTTCGTGCACTAACGCATTCATGTCAAAGATTCTTGGGTTTAGACAATATTTGAAATGCTAAAATCAAACAATTGATAATTTTGATGAGGCGATTTTTTTGTTGAGATGCTAGATAGTCTTGTTGACTTAAGATTGTTTGATATTTAAAATTGTTATTAACCATATTGCGAAATAAGTCTAGGGGTGGTGGAACAGGTGAAAGATTTTATCTAGAAGTGTGTTGATTCCATGCATCTTAATATATTTGCTTGGAGTATTTTTGCTAACAAGTATAAACTAAGTAATGACCATATACTAGTGATTTAAGCTTCATATATTTTTTGTGTGCGTAAGAAAATGACATTACACTTATTGAATAGTAGGCCTTACTCCGTAGCTTTTTTTACTCGAGTTATTAAATCCGTAGGGATATCTCAAAACCCGGAACCCTTTGATCTAAAAACTCGGGAAATTATCGACCTAAGGCTCAATATACTGATCAAGAAGAGAGCTTAAGGGTTTGATGTCAATCATGAGCTTTAATTGAACAATTAGATGGAAATTGTGCAACTTAGTATAAGCTTAAACGTTGAAACACTCAATTAGTGGAGAATCATCACATGACTAGATATTGAGATTTTCGGTTAGACCTAACCAAATTAGAGTTGTAAAAGAAATGAATGATTTGAGAACAACCTTTAAATTTGCACATCGGGAAAGAAAATAAACATCTATTTGGGTTTACGAATCTCACGAGCAGGAAAGGAAATATAAGACTATAAATGATCGGGTTGGCACTAATTTGAAAATTCTTTCCATCTTGATAATTTTTTTCAAGTTGAGGTAATGATTTAAAATGACTATGTACATGCACACTGATCGAACATTGGATAAACTCAAATTGTTTTTGGTAGCATGATTTGGAAGCATATTTGCAAATTGATTATACAATTTTACACTCATTGTATTTGACAAATTATCTAAGGCATTGATCCTTGTCTCATTTTGAATGATTGTGATAGTTGATAACTTTGGTCGGGATAAGCAAGAGTTTAAGCTTGAGGATGTTTGATAAGTATGTTTTGCCACACTTATTAGACACTTAGAACGAGCTAATTATCGTTGTATTGAGTGGATTTGTATTCATAATTGTGTAATTATGATTTTTGTAGGTCAAAACCCTGAAGGAAAATGGAACAAGGCAAAACGAAGTAAAAATGGACCTAAATTGTACGAAATCATGAATTTGGGGACCAAAATGCACAAGTGTCGAAAGTTGAAGGACCCTAGACACAATTTATAAGGGACATGACGAAAACAAAAGTCAAAATTTGAGGACCAAATTGTACAAGATCAAAGTTGAGAGATCTCGTGTGCAAATTATGAAGACCAAGGCTGCAATAGTGGAGGAAAATAGTAAGCGCCGCCCCAAGCGTGCTCAAATCGGCATGCGACACGAGGTGCTTCAGGCGAAAGGCAGAAAGTGTTGGAGCTGTGCAAGCCTATAAAGCTGGGTCGTTTTCCTTTCCTCTCATTTTTTTTTTTTAAATTTTGCAGCTCTTCTGCAATATTTTGGGTTTTCTTTTTAGGGTTTTTAACTCAATCACCTAGCCCATTATTCATTCTCTTATCATTCTTCATTTGTCTCTTCTCCTTTCGATTTTACTCTCACTTTGGAATAGAAATAGGGAATAAACTAGGGCACAAAAAATGGAGAAAAATCGAAAAGGAAATGAAGAAATCTTGGGTAAATCAAGATCAGTCCATAGATTGCTTCAAGAATCTAACAAAAAAAAGGGTTTACTATTGTAGTTTATGCATTATCATTTATGTGGCTAATGAATGATTGTATTTAGTGATTTCTGCACCGTTCAAGAGAAGATTGTGTATTTTAGACCAAATTGTAAATTCTCTAGATTATTGTAGGGGATAGAGATATATCTCTAACCATAGGTGATCTATTGAATTATTTTCACAAAGATTTAATGTAACTAATTGAGTTTTAATCGACATAGAGATATATTAAGTTAAACCAATTGATTATGATTAATTTCGCTAGAGAGGGGTATGATAGCCCAAAATTAACTAATCAAGAGGGGTTGAATTGATTTTTAATTTTTTTTTTTGAATAATTAATCTAAATGCAAGCAAGTAAAAACCAAATAGATTAATTCAAATAATAAGCACAAATTTAAAAACGATAAATAGAAGGAAGAGAGGATGCAAACAATATATTGTGAAAGTTTGATCCAAAGCAATGATATATGTCATACATTATCAAAATCTCCAGCACGAGTAAGATCTTTTCACTATGTTGATTGACTTATGATGCAATCCAACCCTTTACAATGCTTCCGGTGACTAACAAATAAGAAGAATCGATCCTTATAAAATTTTGAGCTTTACGGGACCTCAACACAAACTACTATTGAGCTTTCACGAGACCTTAATTTGATCCTCACTATTGAGCTTTTCGGGACCTCAATATGACCCACATAATGATTTACAGCAAGGAGCATCAATCATTGTACAATGCTGATCTTTATGGGACTTCAACACGATCCATATTTTATCAAAGTAATTTTACAATGAAATATCTTTCTTGATAAATAATACAAACAAGTTAAGCACTAAGAGAGGGTAACACTTTAATGAATAGTAATAAAAGATAGTTGAAGTGTTAGATGAAATTTTTTGATGAATATGAAATTAAAAATTAGATTCAATCAATCAAAGTGTTTCAATAAAAATATGAATAATAAATAAATGCAATAATCAAAGCATGAGTGATGAAATAACAAAAGCATAATCATTTGGGTAAAACATATATAAGTTCGAACCATTTATGCACATAGAATTATACAAGAACATTTAGTATGAATTCGATTTAGTCACATACTCCAAATTCATCGATAATTCTCAAACCTATTTGAATATATGAAAATCTATCTAGGTATTAGAGGTTTAACGAGAATATCGGTAAATTGATTTTCTTTATTTACAAATTCTAATATGATATTCCATTTTTGGGTGCCTTTAGAATATCATAGATGTAATGTCTTAATGTTACTAAGATATCTAAAATTCGTGGCACTAAAGTGTGATTCTTGAGTATTGGGTTGAAATATAGCACATATCACACACTAAACATAATATAGAGTATACATACGATTAAGTAAAAGAGAATCCGATCATACATCGATATTTTGTTATGTTTATGGAAAACGTTGATCATTTTTGTCTAGTTTGATTGATAAGCTCATTGGAGTGTTCATTGATTTCAACTCTTTTATTTCAGACTTATTGAGTATGTCCATGATGTACTTTTTTGACTCCATTACTTAGGTAGAGATTGATCACTCTATACTTCAAAAGATTCTTCTTCATCTAGTTGCACATTTGCTTCTTGCTCATGTTGATCTTAACATCTCTAGGATTTTCCTTGTTTTGGTTTTGAATTTTATTTGCTCAAAAGGAATCTCCAAACCTATATCATTATCTATACATTTCTCTTGATCAAGAGGATTAGTTTCATCAAATGTTATATGCATGGATTCTTCAACAACCAAAGTTTTTATGTTGAAGACTCGATAAGGTTTTCTCGTAAATAAATAACCAAGAAAACTTTAAATATCAGCTTTGAATCAAATATTCACAAATTTTCTTTAGTGTTTAAAATAAAACATTTACAACCAAACAATTTAAAGTAACCGATATTGAGAACATTATTTTTCAAATGTTCATATGGAGTTTTTATTTTCATTCGATTCACCAAAAACTCTATTTAAAATATAGCAAACAGAGTTAAAGGCTCCGACTAAAAAATATTGTGGTAAACCATTTAACCTTGTGATTCTAGATGGCCAAAAATTATTCATGAGGAGAAGTTACAAAGATTTTGTAGTTGAAGAATAGAGCTTTAATTTGAAATAACTCTTTACTTGTTTTAACTTTGTTTATCTCAAATTTCAAATTTGACAAACCTTAAATAAAACAATTTTTTTTCTTAAAGTAACATGACCTAATCTTTGGTACCATAACCAAGTATAAACATCACCTTCTTTTGATGTAGTGTCCTTAATATGATACTTGGAAGAATCAAATTTGATATGATAACATTCATCACACAATTGACTAAAACTAAGTAGATTACTTTTAGAGTTATCTACTAAGATAATATTTTTAAATAAAGGGAGATGAATGATTACCAATAATTTCAATGTCAATTATTTTTCATTTGACATTATCTCCAAAAGTATCTAACCACCATCATTTATTTGGAAACTTGACAATAAAACTTGATCTCCAGTCATGTACTTTGAGCATCCACTATTCAAGATCCATTTGCTCTTTATTTTCACTTATACCTACAAAAATAATTCAATTTTTGGTCTGGTACACATACAATCTTGGGTCCTTGATTGTTAGTATTTGTGGACTTTGGAATCCATTGGTGTTTTCTTTCAAAATGAAACCTCTTTTTGATTGAACAATTAAAATTATCATGTCTATTTTTATTACAAAAATTACGCGTGACATTTGAAATGGGAGAAGTAGAGGTTTTAACATAGAAATTTTCAAGATACTTTTGTTTTAAAAATGGTTTTATCTAATTCCTCATTTATCAAAAATATATTTTTGTTCACCAAGTATTAAATCAAATTTTTTCTTGCTTTGAGTAAATTTGTGAACGATTTGATTCCAATCAATAATCTTTTCTTGTAAGAAGTTCTCCTTAATTAAAGAATCATAATATGCTTTTCCTTTTCCAAAATCATTTTGAATTTTCAAAAGTTTCTTTACCTCTTTTTCCAATAAAGAATTCTTCTTTTTAAGGATCCAATGATTTAAAATAAGTTTTTCAAAAACTTCAAGAATTTCATCATAAGAAATAGATAATTCTTCATATGAACCATTTTCATTTGAATTTACCTCATTNTTTCTTGCTTTGAGTAAATTTGTGAACGATTTGATTCCAATCAATAATCTTTTCTTGTAAGAAGTTCTCCTTAATTAAAGAATCATAATATGCTTTTCCTTTTCCAAAATCATTTTGAATTTTCAAAAGTTTCTTTACCTCTTTTTCCAATAAAGAATTCTTCTTTTTAAGGATCCAATGATTTAAAATAAGTTTTTCAAAAACTTCAAGAATTTCATCATAAGAAATAGATAATTCTTCATATGAACCATTTTCATTTGAATTTACCTCATTTTCAATAGCCATGAAGCACATGTTGGCAATTTTCTTTTGATTTTCATCTTCTTCATGATCATCGTTGTCACTTTCATCATATATTGTTTGGAGTGCTTTATTTTTTACGAATATATCATTTTCATTGCCATTTTCTTCTTTCTTTTGGAATTAACGATTGTTGCAAAAACATTTCCATTTCTTAACAAGAAGAATTAGATCTTCAAGTTCGTCACCATTTATATTTTCGCTTGAAGTGACTTCATTAATTATGGATTTTAAAGCAATTTGACTTCTTTCCTCTTCTTTGATTTTCATTGTCTTCTATTTTATCTAGATGCGATTTAATTCATATGTCATCAACGTTCTAAAGAGCTCTTTCAATGGATATGTGTTGATAACTTTGGTGTTTTCTATTTTTCGAGAGAGACTTAAGCAATTTACTCACAGTTTCACCATTAGTAAATTTTCGATCAAAGCATTTGAGATCATTAATAATATCGATAAAAGAGCAATAATTTCAAAAATCGGTTCATTCTGTTTCACCAAAAAATTTCAAAATCTTTAACTAAAAGATTTATCTTAGTTTCTTTCACTTTATTAGTTCCAACATTAGTAGTTTCTAAAGCATGCCAAATATCATAAGTGGAATCATATGTACTAATACAATTAAATTCATTTCCATCTAAACCATAATAAAATAGATTTTTGGCTCTAACATTTAAAGACATTTATTTTTATCATCTTCGTTATATTCCTCTCGAAGTTTAGAAATTATTTGATCCGGTTTACCATCCTCTTTCATAACCTTTTTAAGTACATATGGACCAAATTAAATAACTTTTCCAAATGTTATAATCCATTGGTTGAATATATATCGTCATTCTAACCTTCTGATAGTTATAATGAGTACCATAAAAGAAAGGCGGACGATTTGTAGAATGCCCCTCAAGATTTTGAAAAATAAGGTTAGCCATTGTTCAAGATTATAGAATCTTAAGTTCGAAATGAACACATTGCTCTGATACCAGCCCAAGAATAACTAATCAAGAAGGGTGAATTGATTTTTAAAATTTTTCGAAAAATTAATCTAGATTCAAGCAAATAAAGACTAAATAGATTAATTCAAATAATAAGCACAAATATAAAAGCGACAAGTAAAATGGAAAAAGGATGCAAACAATATAATTGTGAAGGTTCGATCCAAAGTAATGATCTACGTTCTTTGTTATCAAAATCTCCTACACAAGCAATGCGTTTTCACTACAACGCTTACAGTGACTTACAAATAAGGGGCATCGATCCTTATACAATATTGAGTTTTATGGGACCTTAACACGATCCACTATTGAGATTTCACGGAACCTCACTATGACCTACACTATTGAGTTTTACGGGACCCCAATATGACCGACATAGTTACTTACAGTAAGGAGCATCAATCCTTATACAATATTGATCTTTACGGGTTTCATCAATACCCACACTTTATCAAAGTGATTTTACAATGGAATACCTCTCTTGATAAATAACAAGTTAATTAATAAGACCAGCTAAGACTTCAATGAATAGTAACAAATGATAGCTCAAGTGTTAGATGAAAAGTTTTGATGAATATGATAATAAAAAACTAGATTCAATCAATCAAAGTATTTCAATGATAAGATGGATAATAAATAAATGCAGTGTGATTTAAAAACCTTCTCAAGAAATATCCCACTTTAATGAATAATTGTAATAAATTAAGTACTAAGAGAGAAATGAAAAACTTTGATGAATATGATGATATTATAAGTTTGATTCAATCAATCAAAGTTTTTAATATAAAGAAGTAGAAAAGTTTATGCAATATAAGTGCAAAGATCTTCTTCAAAAATATATCTCCTTTTTAATATTGATATAAATAAGTTACGCACAAAAATAGATGAAAAATTATGATTAGAGAAATGATTCAAGATGTTTAATTCAACAATTAAAGTTTTTGTTCTAAAAAATAAATGAAATGAATATAAAAATGTAAGCTCAACGAAAATTTTTCACAAATACATTTCACAAGAAATCTCTCATGATTTATTTTATGAATGCAAAGTGAAATGATATTTATAACAATCAAAATGCCAAAATTTTTGACCATCCGAATGACCCAACTAGCTATTGTGCATCAAAAATCGAAACGGTTAAAAAATGATCGTTGGAGAACCGGACGTCCGCTTGGTCAACTGCAAGTTCGCTTGACTTTGACCTTTATTTCTTTTGGGAAAAATGTGGGTTTTTGAAGGAGTGGGTAGCATTGTAAAAATTTTAAATATCAAATTGAAATTCTTACATTTTGAAAAATAATTATTTTTTTTGTGCAAGTATTTTTATGAAATAATCCTTTCGTGCATAAAACGATTTTTGATCTTTTATAATTCATTACTAAATATCAAAGTATTAGTATATTTATATTTGAACTAGTAGGTCTAGTCTTTGATTTTGTTTCGAAGTTTGTTTCTTATACTTCTCGTCTTGATCTTGCTTTTCTTGATGTTTGTCATTTAAACTTTTGTCTCGAATTATTTGACTTGAATGCTTAACTTCCTCTTTGATTTTCATTTTGTCTCTGATTTATAATGTATTGATTTTCGTAATATTTGATTGATTTTAATATTGAACTATTATCACTCAAAATCAATTGTTAAAAATAATATTAATCTTATTTGTTATAATCAAAACATTAAGGATGAAATCAACTATACATCAACAAGCTAATTAGCTAAAATCAAAAAATAAGACGTGGACGTACACGTGGAATACAACATAACCGAAATAATCAACAAAAACTATCAGTAATAAGACAACAATTTCAAAATGCACAAAGCAAACGAAAGTAGCACATTTAAAAAGGAGCATGAAGAAAGTTGTTTTAGATGTGGAATGAAAAGATATTGGACAAGTACCTGTCATACGGTAAAAGACATTGTGAATCTCTACCAAAAATCAACAAGGGAAAGGGAAAAGTGGAGACAAATTTTGCTGATTACGATGACCCTGATGTAACTTATTTGAATGTATCTAATTCTTTGTTAATCTAAATGAGAATATTGACCATTTGGTTAGGGGTGGTGTGATGAAACATATAGATTAGTTTACTTTCTAGTATCCTTTCGTTTTAGAAATTCAATTTGAAATATGTTCTTACTTTTCACAAAAAAAATTGAAACTTAATTTCATAATATTGAATTATATTTACTCTTTTGAATTTAAATTCAACTTTTTTTAAATATATCTATTTTAATAAAGATTCATAATGGATTTCCAAAATACTTGATTGATAATGCAACTACACATATTATTTTTCAATAAAAAAAATGTTTTTTTGAACTTAACATTGCAGAAAATTATGTTAATACGATATCAGACGCATCAAATATCGTTGAAGGCTCCGGAAGAGCTTGTATTATTTACCAAATAATATAAAATTATATATTAATGATATACTTAATTTTAGCAAATTCAGAAAAATTTTGCTTAGTTTTAAAAATTTTCACTGTATTGGATATCACATTGAAACGATGGAAGAAAATAATGTTGCAAATCTTTGCATAATTTTTTGGTATTTGGTCAGAAACAGATAAAAGAAAAACTTCATGCACTCCCATTTGGCATGTATTGTATAAATGTTCGAATCAAATATTATCACGAATCAGAAGTTCGTTGATCCAAAAAAATTTATATTTTGGCATGATCGACTTGGACATCCATGAGTTATAATGATGCGTCGAATAATAAACAATTCGCACAGACATCCTTTAAGGAACTAGAATGTTCTTTAATATAATGATTATCCATGTGTGACTTGTTAGAAAGAAAAGTTAGTCAATAGACATTCAGCTACAAATGTCAATATTGAATCTCCAACTTTCTTGTGGAGATATATGTGAGTCAATACACCATGTGGATCAATTTGTTATTTTATGGTATTAATTGATTCTTCTACTAGATTGTCACATGTTTGCCTACTTCCACTAGAAATGTAGATTTTGCTAGACTATTTGATCAAATCATAAAATTACGAGATGATTTATTTATTGCACGTTTTACAGATTGTCATTTCGATGAAATGATTTTTCCCATTTTTGGGAGGGAAAAACTACATTATGATAAATAAGGTAAAATTTCATGGAATGAAATAAATTTATCTCACTTTGACCCCGCAACAATCATGTGAGCAATATGTTGAAAAAATCATTCATTTGCAAATAGTTGCTAATCAATTATCAGATGTAATTGTTGACACAAGAAATGTGGCAAAGTCATGTATACCAACAGAAAATATTTCAATAAAAATTGATGTCCCCGCAAGATAATTTGTTGTAGAAAAGAAAACCTCAAATACCCTAGAAGTGTAGTCGACCAGTTGGTTCAAAAGACTCTATACCTCAAAAAAAAAAGTACAAGAGAAAAACCATACAAAAATTCAAAATAAGTAACATTAGAAAATATCGATCAATCAAATATTGAAAATATGGTTCCTGAAAAACTACAAGTGTTCGAAAATAATGAGATTTCATTAAATTATATATTATCTCATAAATTAAGGGAAATAAATAATGTTTTTATAGATAATATTTTCGCCTTAAACGTGACTCTTGATATTATGTAAAATGAGGATTCTGAACCACAGTCTGTTAAAAACTGTTAACATAGAAATGGTTGGCCAAAGTGGAAAAAAATCATACAGGCAAAACTGAATTCCTTAGAGAAACGAAAAGTATTTGGACCTATTGTTCGAACACTTGAAAATATAATCCCTGTTGGATAGAATGAGTTTTTATACGAAAGATGATTGAAAATAATGAAATTGCAAGATACAAAGCTCAATTCTTAGCTCAAGGTTTATCACAAAGACCGAAAATTGATTATTAGGAAACGTACTCTCCTATAATTGACACTATCACTTTTAGATTCTTAATTTGTTTGACTGTGTCACAAATGCTCGATATCTACCTTATAGATATAATGACTACCTATTTGTATGGTTCACTTGATAATGATATATATATATATATATATGAAAATCTCTGAAGGATTTAAAATGTTAGAAACAAATGATACATGCTCGAAAATCATGCTCTCAATTAAATTGTAAAGATCATTATATGGTTTGAAAAAATTCGAATGCAAGTGGTATAATCACCTTAGCTAATATTTGTTGAAAGAAGACTATAAAAATGACAATGTCTGCCCATGTGTTTTAATAAAGAAAACAAATATTGGATTTACAATTGTGACAGTTTATATTGATGATTTAAATTTAATTGAAATTTCTGAAAAGCTCGACAAAATTACAAATTATTTTAAAAAATGAATTTGAGATGAACGATTTGAGAAAAAACCAAATTTTGACTCCGGTTGCAGATTGAACATTTTTCAGAAGGATTATTTTTTCATCAATCTACATATACAGAAAAAGTTTTAAACGCTTTTATATGGATAATGCACATCCATTGATATCATCTATGGTTGTTCGATCACTTGATATGAAAAATGATCATTTTCGTCCACTTGAAGGTAGAGAAAAGGTTATGGTCCTAAAGTACCATATCTTAAATGCAATTTGAGTATTAACTTATCTTGCAATTGTACTCAACCCGACATAGTTTTTTTCTATAAATATCCTTATAAGATATAGCTCTACACCAACACAAAGACATTAGAATGATGTTAAACATATTTTTCGTTACCTAAAGGATATGATTGATTTGAAATTATTTTATTCTCAAAAATCGGGATCTACTTTATTGGAATATATGGATGCATGTTATCTCTTAGACCTATATAAAGCTAAGAGTGTGTTTGATAGATATTAATTTGAAAAAATGTATTTTAGAATAGTAGATTGATGGAAAATGTATGGTTGAAAAAGAAGGACAAGTTATTGATGTGATAGAAAATATTATTTTATTAAAGAATATGTAGTTGAAAATGAGTAGAAGAATGAGAATGAGAATAACAAATATGATACGTATTTACACTTGGAGGAATAACTATATCATGGAGATATGTGAAGCAATCCTTGACAACAGCATCCTCAAATCATTCTGAAATTATTGTAATCCATGAAGTAGATCGAGAATGTGTATGGTGAAGGATAATGACCCATTATATCCAAGTATCATGCGAATTAATTTCAACAAAAGATAGTCCAATAATTTTTTATGAAGACAATGCAGATTGTATTAAACAACTCAAAGGAGGTTATATCGAAGGTTACATGACAAAACATATTTTTCCAAAGTTCTTTCATACACATAAGTTTCAGAAGAATGACGACATTGATATTCAACAAATTCGCTCAAGTGACAATGTGACTGATTTATTTACAAAAGCACTGTCATATCTATATTCAAGAAATTGATTCACAAGATTGGAATGCGTCGATTCAAAGATTTTCAGTGATCAATATCAGGGAGAGCAGTTATACTCTTTTTCTTCGCTTAGGTTTTATCTCACTGAGTTTTCCTAACAATATTTTAATAAGGCAACATTTATTTTTAATACTCCAAAATAATTGTACTCTTTTCATTCATTTGATTTTTTTTGTCCAATTTAATTTTTATCAAACAAGGTTTTAAAGAGGCATATATTTTATAGTGTGTCATTCAAGGGGGAGTGTTGTAAATGGTAAGTTTATTAGTAAATAACAATTGTATTCCTGCAACCCTAGAAATTATTACCATTGTATCTCTAATCTTGCCCTATAAATAGAGAGCTTGGATTCTCCTTATAATATAAAAATGTCTATTGACTTTTATTCTCTCCTCTTTTTCTCTCTTTTTACTATAAACCACATATTTTTCAAAAAAATAACATCACAAACTCAAAAAATTTCCTTAATTTTTAATCATACATTCTACATTAATATATTATTTCAAAATGCATTTTTTTTTTCCAAAATGGTACTCAAACAAAGGTTAAGTGGCAAGCGATCATTTTACTTAAAATTTATGTTTTTAGCGATCAAACGCACAATTTTCATCACAAAATAACTTCAGGAGTAGACATTTGTAAGATTTGGGATTGCAAATGCTAGAAGTCAATGGTTTAGGACCATTTTTTCTTTTCAAACGAGCACTTCCACATTGAAATGTAAGAAAATCTTCTTCTTCTTCTTCTTCTTCTTCTTTTTTTTTTTGAATAAGAAATATAATTATGCCTCAACTTCTAGGAAAACAATTGATATCAATTCAGTTGAGGATTCGTGCACTTCATATCATTGGACAATTTAAAAACAAAAACAAAAACATTGGACAATTGTACCACGTGGCAAAATATCATTGGACAATTTAAAAACCAAAACAATTTTTCTGCCCACAATTTCAAAAAACAAAAGTAATGTAAAAAAGAACGTAAAAGAAGAAGTATACATTTAACATTATTGTTTTGACATCAATCCATGAAGGACAAATTTTCCTCTAAATTTAGGCGCAAAATATGCACTTTTGTGATTTAACCATGCACTCTGCACTAGCTGAACTGGAAAGCCCCAAATTCGCAGCTCGAGTGGAAAAAATAATTTCAGTAGGAGTTAAATTAAATGGTAAATTTCATGCACTGTCACTGAACTTTTAGCAACATTTCAGATAAGTTATTAAATTTTAAATTGTCTCAATTTGGACATTAAATTTCAATTGTTTCAAATTTCGATCCCCCAATCGTCCTCCAAAGGGACAAAAACTACTTTGTTTGAAACCATAATATAACTGATCTAGCTCGTATTGCTATGTGGTACCTTTTAGACAAAAATGGTAAAATGAGAGTTATGATAACCTTTGTATTAAGAGTTTTAAAAATATTTCTATTTTTTTCTTTTCTTTTAATAATATTATGATTCAGTGTGGGGGTAAATTAGATTTTCATGCAAAGATTTGTGAAATATGCGTTGTGATATCATTGTCAATCAATCAATTTTTATCAATACAAGAGACTTGACGTGACATAATAGTGAAATTTGAAATAAAGATTGATACTCAATGAATCCATTGAAATTAGTGATCTAATTGAAATAAATTAAAGTTTAGCAATCAAATTGAGGTTTCGTTAAAAGTCTAATGACCACATATGAATTTACTTGTAAATTTTATGTTTCTCACCCAACCTTTGTTAGGATTTAACAAAGGTTATGTTAGGATTTAAGACGGAAACTTAACCTAGTTTTATTAATTTCAATATTTATTTTTTAATGTTAAAATGTTTATTTTCATGTATATTTATCATTGTAGTTTATGCAATTTATGTGGCTAATGAATGAATGTATTTAGTGATTTGTGCATTGTTCGAGAGAAGATTGTATATTTTAGACAAAATTGTAAATTCTCTAAATTCTTATAGGGGTAGAAACAGGGGCGAATCCAGCCCTGAA
>CAIGRL010258741.1:0-11277 GCA_903798325.1 Fraxinus xanthoxyloides | reverse complement strand
AAAAAAAAAAAAAAGGAAAAGGTAAAGTTATGGTTACAGTATTGAAAATAGAAAAAGAATAAACTTAATTAAAAAATAGAAGAAAATCATAAATTCAGAGTGGAGAAAACAATGGGCTGAATATAGAAGAAGATGAATGAGGAAGTCACACGTTCAAGGGTTTCGTGGGTTTATGAGCGGAGTTTCAGGGTTTTGAAGAAAATAAGGGAAACTGCATGTCCCAAGTTTCGCCATCTTTTTTTGTTACAGCAGACCTGCACAAGGAAAATGGTACCCACCTCATTCACCCAATACCACCACAAACCCTACCACAGAAATCCTAAACTCAACCTGAATAAACCTGGATACTGATCATTGGGACCCTCAAAATCCTTAATCAGGCATAATTAATTTTAAACACGATCCATAACTTTGCAGTATCTTTTCAATTTTATTTTTTTTCAAAATTTTTTTTCAAAATCTACTAAAAATATAATTTTTCACGACCTATTTTTTCTCTAAAGAATTTGAGATGGACCACATGAGTTTCATTATGGTTAAGCATTTTGTGGCTTTACCGTGCATTACTACCATGAAAAGATAGCTGGAGGTTTAGTTAAACTCAGCCTTTTAACCTAGTAAGAATCTTTCTGTCACACAAATTTTTTATTACACTTCTCAATTTCCCATTAATATAATATGATTGCATATGAAATAATTAAGAAGTTTCTGAATGCTCGACTTCCTATGAAATTGACTGCTTAAATGCAGAAACTGAACCTTGTCAAATATTACAATATGTAAGCAAGCAGGAGAACATTAATAGAGCGCTTCACGTGATCCTACCAACTACTGGCTACCTTGTATGATCAGTCTCTCGAAGTAGAATACAAGAAAGATACATACACCGCTATCAATATTTCTCACTCTATCGTCACCAATGGCCTGACAATGCCAAAACCCATTTGTCTAATCTTCTTCTCGTTCCATGTGATCCCTTCTTCCTTTTCTTAATCATCATCTTTTTATTATTTTATTCTATCTTCTTCCAGAAACACTGTTTTCTTTCTTTATTGTTGATTCTCTGAGGGAATCAGATTAATTTGATGTATAAATAGTGCTATATTTAGCATCCTTCCTGAAACATTGTGGGGATTTCATCAGAAAGATACCTATATACATATATTTGATCGATCAGATATCGATTTCAACATGGGGAGAGTGAAACTCCAGATCAAGAAGATTGAAAATATAACAAACAGGCAGGTCACTTTCTCAAAGAGAAGAAATGGATTAATCAAGAAAGCTTATGAACTTTCTGTACTTTGTGATGTTGATGTTGCTCTCATCATGTTTTCCACTTCTGGAAGAGTAAGCATATTCTCAGGAAATAGAAGGTAACAATTAAATACCCTTTCTTATTATTAGTCTTCTGTTTTTGTTTTTGAGGTTAATAGGTTAATTATTTTCTCTTTTTTCTATGTTTGAAGCATGGAAGAAATCTTGACGCGATATGTGAATCTTCCTGAGCATGAACGAGGAAAGTAAGGATCAACAACTCAATTTTATGGTTTAAAATATATCCTCTTTCATGTGTTGATACTGATGATTTTCTGTTTGTGTCTCATGCAATTACCAAAGGCTACAAAACCAAGAGGTAATATGACAAATAGTTTCTCAGTAGTTCAAATTAAATCTGTGGATGGTTTGTCTTTTCCATTCTGATCTCTGATTTTATGGTTTAATAATCTTGAAATGATATTGATTAATTAAATTTTTTGCAGTATCTGCAAAGGGCTCTTGGCAAGTTCAAATCTGCAGCAGATCGAACCTATCTACCAGCCACCAGGTTTATGCGCGCACACACACACACACACACAAATGTGCTTCGTTCTGATTTTGTTTCTTATGCCAGATTTTTGCGATTTCTTTTTGCGAAATTGAAAGTTTGCAGAATCTTTCATAATTATGTCATAACTAGCTTTGTTTTCTTGATCCTGTTATATGGAACAGCCCAGCAAGCGTTGATTCTAAAGTTGAGGTATATGTATTAGCGTTGAGAATATAAACCTTCTATGTAGTTCGTAAAATCAATTTCATTTGGCCTCTCAATCCATCACTAATCGTCGATGTGGATGAATTATTACAGGAAATGCAACAAGAAATTCTTAAATGTACGTGCCAACTTGAGGATATGGAGAAAAGACTCAGGTATATATTAAACTTCGAATCCACTCATTGATCAAAATACATTAAACTTAGATTATGGAATTAGGAAGATTACTTATCATATATTTATACTTTCGTAGGATTTATGAGGGTGATTCGTCCGATATCACTACACTGTTTGAGGCTGAGTACCGGGAACAAATTCTTGAGGTAAACTTGAAGCAAGTCAGGAGGCGAAAGGCAAGTTTCATCGCCCTACTCTTTTATTTAGTTGATGTTTGGTTAAGGTAGACTTGACAAACAAAAAGAAACTAAAATCATGTTCAATAAATCATTCTAATATTGCATATCAGACATGCCCAAGTAGTTCAGGATGCATCTTTTTTCCTTTTTCCGAAAAATTATTGAATATATAATATAAACTCAATAAATTTCTGAAGCTTATGAAATTTTTTACACGGCCAGCAAGTTCTGCAGAACCAGTATAATTCTCCTGGTGCACAAACAACTACACAGGTATATTATTAAATTTTGAATATGTTCTTGAGAAGAGTTGAATAACTACAAAAAGGGATTAGGCTAGGAAACTCAGAACTTATAAGCCTAATATTAAGGCACAAGGCTATGTCTACTATCGCATTTCAGATGAATTTGCCCCTAGCGACCACAAATCTATCTGATTTGGCTACAACAAATGCAAACAATATCTTGGATTGGCTTCCTCAGAGGGATCCACAAGTCCAAATCCTGAATTTCTTGGATTCAAACGGCCTGCTTCCAGTGAGGTGTTTATATAGCATAGTTTAATGTTACATGTATCATGTATGTCCATATTATGCAATGTTATTCATGAATTAACGATGCATTTGATTGAGTTGTCTTGTATATATTGCAGAGAACCTCAACGTATGGATAATATCCTGTCACCATCCTTGACTGTCCTTCATGCACCAAGCGTACATGTCCATAATCATTTGAGTTCAGGCCGGAGGATTGAGGATGACACACAACGACCAGATCATTTTGAGCAAGTAATTGATGTCAATCTTTCTCCATGGACAGATTTATATCCAACAGGTAATTTGTCCGCGATCAGCTAGTTACGTTTTATTGTTGTTCAAAGCTTATGGAAAAGGAAAATAAAATCGAAGAAGGTTGAAAAGCCAAGTTTGTGTGCACATTTGATGTAACTAGCTTATAGTTGTTGGATTTCCTTATCAGGTGTCTGCATGCACACATGCAGGCCTCGTGAGTGTATCTAAAGACGTAATTTGATGTAATGCACTCTAGTGCAGCATGTATAAAAACTAAATTGCATTTCATTTAGACTCATTATGTCTTTAAAAATCTGGCTATGAAATGATCATTGGATCCATAAAAAAGGAGTTCAACTCGCGGATTCAAATTTATTGGGAAGAAGGCTTAACTGGTTGCTGTTTATTATGTCTTTCATGGCTTTATTTGAGTAATATCATAATCTTGGAACACATTAATTTTTGCAGGGAATGATCCTTTTCCTGCCGCACAGCCCAGAGACGAGCGCTTCTTGAACTGTTTGTCTCAGCTCACCCCAGTGAATCAATATCATATATGACAGTTTATATTTTGTTAATTTAGACAACTTCCCTACAGAACTTCTTTTTGCTGTATAATTTCTTCAATAAAAAGTTTTCTGGAACTATTTAAACTTTCTGTAGCAATTCTATATCATGTCTAAAGTTTACCATCACTACAACATATTAAATTATCTCTAGCTTGCGAAAAATGTTATTTATCATGTTCTATAGCATTTTTTGAAATTCTATCGTAAGTGGTGTTATCAAGAGTCGTACATCTATTATAAAATTTTATAAATGCTATTATAAAGTGCTATAAAAAAATTTTACATAGCATTCTATTATCGTCGTGGTTTTGGTATTTATAGTATTTTTTTTCGTGCAATCTTTCTTAATTTGATAGCATTTTTTCCATGATAATTTTGGCTTTAATAACATTCTTTAATCGTCACAATTACATTTTCAATAGCATTTTTTCTTCATCATAACTTTTCTAATATTTATAGCATTTTTTTAATATAATGTATCATTTTCAATAGCATTTTTTTATTGTAATTTATACATATTAGATATCATTCCTAATTCTTTAATTATCAAATGTGAATATACAATATGATTGTTTTTTGGACAAAAAATATGAATAGCAATAACCAAGCCAATAATAAATTTTAAACAACCATCAATATTATCTTGTAGAAATAAACAAAGGTAGCTATTTTCAATAGAGAAATCTAATTATGTTCCATCTCACATCAAACATTAATAGCAATATATACTTGACCAGGATATTCAGAATTTATCGTCATAAGCCACAAAGCAAATTTAGAGACTTCACCACGATATTCAGACTTTATCGACCAAAAACTCGAATGTAGTTTTCTTAGATTTCTTTGACTTGGAATGAGGTAAATAGGTAATACCAAATCCATTTGAACCATGAACAAAGTCCGCAATACGTGATTTCCCTCTCTATTACAAATTTCCAGTATGGTCAAATTACAGTAAGTAGCATGCGTCTGGACTTCAAGAGTAGACCATTCACAAACAAGCTTGAAACTAAAATAAAGTATTTAAATCTCAATCCACGAAGGAGAAGTATAAATTAGCCAAAATAATTAAAACTAAATTCTTCTTGACATATATACCTTATTATCTTTTACATATGACACAGGGCAAAGCATTCAAAAACAATAATTACGTTTGGCACGATAATATCTTTATCTTGATTTCACTCTTATTTTACAAAATTGTCAAGAAAGTAGGATTCAAAGTTCCTTTAACGGCCTTTGAGTCTTCCTTTTATATGAACAAGTCACAAGGCCAATCAGGCTACGAAATTCTTATTTTCCAAATTTGTCAAGAACGTAGGAAGTCTACAAATTAAAATAGTAAATTTGCAGACAAAACAGGAAAACAAAATCTGAAAAAGCTATGGAATTTATGGAAACAGGAAATTTGCAAAAACCATTACAACTTATTCGTTTGAAATCAAAACAAAATAAATTAGTATCTGATTCGAAAGGAATGCAAAAGTAACAATAGAATGATTTTCAAAATATTATTACCGGAAGGAGAACGCAATTTAAAATCATAAATTACCAAAATGAAGTAACCACAGAACTAGCAAAATAGATTAACCAAAAAAAACTGATGTTGAGAAAAACAATTACACCTAGATTTGTAGAGGATCCATTGTTGCTTCCAATGTGATAACCCAAAAAAGAAATTTTCTTTTACCTTCTTAAGGAAGCGAAGGAGATCTGACCTCCCAATTCAAACTGTAGATGCTTCAAATTTCCCTTTCACTACTTAACAAAAAAATTCAGAACAAAGATAATTATAGAATTAGGGCTGAACAAAACTCCCAAACCAAATTGAACCGAATCGAACTGAGGGGTTCTTCATAAGTTAAATACCTGAACAGGTATCCGAATAAAAAACCGTTAGGTTTGGGTCAGTTCTCGGTTCTTGACCAAAAACCGAAAAACCGAATCAAAATAATTTTTTATATTGAATTAGTTAATTTTTTTTTAACAAATTAGAAAATTAATTAAACAAATAAGTCAAGTCCAGCAAATTAGTTTTTTGTTAACCCAACGTTTGGGCCTTATCATTAAATTTATTTTTTGTTAGCCCAAACTGCCCAACATTTGGGTCTTATCCTCCCCATTCCCTTTCTCCTTCCCCTTTCAATTTCAATTTCATTTTGTAAGTAGCAGAATTGGAATTTCATTTTGTAAGTAACACAACGCTCACTATCGTATAAACCTAATTCATTCGATAATCTTAAAACCTAAATCCTCATTCCTAAAAGTTACAAATGAAAATGTCATTAGTTATATTTATATAATGTTGTTGTAAATGTTAAAAAATTTAATTATGGTACAGAACCGAACCCGAACGGTTCCATTTATTAAATACTCGAAAATTTTGGATCGATTCAGTTCTCTTCAGAATCGAACCGAACTGACCAATGTCCAACCCTAAATAGAATTAGCAGGCAAGAGTTGAGAATTTCGGGATAAATCCATGGTGATGAAGGTTGATTTGCTAAAAAAAATGAATTTGTAGGGAGATAGAGAGACGCAAGGAAGAGAGTATAGGCACACAAATGAGATTTAGGGAATGAAGAAAATAAGGTAGCAAAAGATGGACTCAACATTTGGATAAACTATTGAAGGAAGCATTTTGGGCTTAGCCCTTTAACAAATGCTATTATAAAATGTTTAGATAAAACTCAATTTTATTTTATTGCATTATCAACAAGAATGCTATATTTAAATATTATAAAAATGTGTAAATCGTTATAGTGCATTATAAGAAAAGATTCCATTTTAAGAATACATTGGTCTCATCTAAATGATGGATATATGGGTTTGTACGGTAGAATGATATAAACAACGAGTTTTTCTAAGCCCCCGTTGGTTCAGATACAAAAGTAGATTAAAATTTAAGTTAAAGTCAACTATTAACTTTAACCACACATTTTATGGGACCCTCAACTTCAACTACGCGTTTCATCATTTTTTATTAAAATCTACTAAAATTCTGATTTTTATCTAAACTAAACATGAGCTAAAATTCGTCAAAGAATGCTATGAACAATAAGTAATGACCTATCGTGTTGCGTGTAGTCACAAGTTTAGTGAACTCCCCTACACATGTGGCACAACAATATTGCTTATTGCGGTTTTAAACCTAAATTGTTAAAAAGTGCACTAATGGTGTCCCATATGCATGATTGCAAGCTTTCTACCCTGAGCTTATTGTGCTTATCTTATATCTTGACATGTTGGCCGATGTATGTAGAACGACTACCTTTGGCATTTTCGGGAGCTAGGAAGTCGAACGGGCGGTTTGTTATAGTTGGTATCAGAACAGGTCCACTCCAATCCTTGCATTGGTTACGGGAGACTGATGTCATGCTTTCTTGTGAAAATAATTTCGAGACGACCGTAGATGGGATAAGCCATGAGATGTGTGGCAAAGCATGGTTGGTAAGCAAGCAGATTCGATGATGGAAAGCTTTGTGGATAACGGAAGTAAGGGCGTGCATTATGCATTTTTACCTATTACATGAGTGTTTGTTTCGTAAAGCGTGACAAAGCATCGCAAAAAAATCAAATGTGAGGGCATTTGTGTTGAATGCTTCGACATGATGCTACCGAGAAGCCAACCATCCGAGGAACCAATGCAGATGTGCAGAGGGTGAAGATTGTTGAAGGCAGCATGCTCATGTTACTATGGGAAGAGATCCAAGGGGCACTATGGACAACCATACATGAGGAGATGTTGCCATAATTGTGGAGAATTTCGTACCCAATAGCGTAGAGGAGAATGCAATGCCAAAGTTGCGTGAGGATGTAAGGTATATGTTCCACTACGAAGGCATTAACGGATTGAGTGAGGAAGTGAGTCACGGGCTCAGTGAACTCCCCTACACATGTGACATGGCAAGATTGCTCATTGCAGGTTTTGAAGCTAGATTGTCAGAAAGTGCACTAACGATGTCCACATGTAGGTATAATTGTGGGTTTTGAAGCTAAATTGTCAGAAAGTGCACTAACAATGTCCACTTTTAGGTATAATTGCTAGCCTCCTACACTGAATTTATTGTGCTTATCTTATATATTAGCTTGTCAACCTCTGTGTGTGAAGGCTTCCTCCGTGACAGTTACGAACTATGGGGCAAACGGGCGGTCTATTATAGCGTTCCTAAATATTACTCTAGAATTATGAAAAAAATGAGGATAATTGTATTGATTGTGTTTTAGCTCTATATATACAATATAGTAGTGAACATTTAAATGAAAAAAATTAGAAAATGGAATTGAGAACTAATAATCAATCAGGTTTGCGGATTGTTCTCTATTCTTGAACCAAAATCGTGGGTACTCGACTCTATAATCGAATTTGTTCTTTTTATAAGTTTTTTCCTTTTTTACAATTTATTCACCTTGACCAATAATAAGACGAGTTTCTCTATATCAGGGTAGCGAGTCTTGTCTATAGGAGGGCACTGCTCAGGTAGTAGTTGGCAATTGATGATGGCCTTCTTCTCGCAAGAGCACAAAGTTAATGACATCTTCTAAAATTACTTAGTATTGCAATAAAATTTCTTCAATCTTAGACTTGGACGAGATGAAGGTGTAACCTAGGCAATCCTTGAAGCCCTAGAAGGCCTATCTTTATATTCATCAATCTATTAAAACCTCTTCCAACAGAATTGTGAAGGGAAAAAACTTGTCAATAGCTTTAGACATGATATAGCTCAGGCTACCACTCGTCTGGTATGACTGTGCACCTCTTTAGGTTTTCAAGGTGATCACATCTCTATCAATACTTTAATCTTCTTTGGCTTGACCTCAATATCTCTCTAGTTGACCATGTAAACTAAGGACTTCTTGGAAGCAATGCCAAAGATGTACTTCAAAGGATTCAGCCTCATCTTATATGTCCTCACAATGTTGGAAAGCTTTTTCTAGGCA
Source organism: Fraxinus xanthoxyloides (assembly GCA_903798325.1). NCBI lineage: Eukaryota > Viridiplantae > Streptophyta > Magnoliopsida > Lamiales > Oleaceae > Fraxinus > Fraxinus xanthoxyloides. The sequence continues at coordinate 2,585 of CAIGRL010258741.1, read as the reverse complement.
CTTGACATAATTATTGACTTTCAGACGTTTCACCAACATGTCGTCCACATACACCTCTATGGTTATATCATTTGCTTAGCTAGCATTTTGTTCACCAATCTTTGGTAAGTGACTTATGTTTTTCAACCTAAAGGGCATAACATTGTAACAGTAGAGATATAGGGATCTATGATAGTGATAAATGAAGTATTTTCTTCATTATCAGGGTATATAAGAATCTAATTGTGGCCTAAATAAGTATCCATAAACCTTAACAACTCATGTATCACAATGGAATCAACTAGTTGGTCGATTCTTGGCAAGGAAAACTATCTTTAGAACATGCTTGATCCAAATTGAAGAAGACTATACAATATCACTTGCCTTTGGGCTTCTTTACCAAAATTGAGTTGGAAACCCACCAGGTTATTTGGCCTCCATGATGGCCATTCGCCACTAGCTTTCTCCCTATTCCTTCATTGCATCATACTGTTCTAGGTAAGTGCCCCCTCTTTTGCCTATGAGGATAACATTTAAGGTCTACTCTTAAGGAATGCCAGCAGACTGTTGGACTAATGTCAAACATGTCTTCATATTTTCATGCAAAGTCATCCAAATACCGACACAAAACTCTTTGAAGGTAGCCTTCGCATCCTATGACGGACTTTTTCCGATCTAGAGAACTCTTCACCAAGAAGCTTTCAAGTGTCTCCACGAGGGATGCATGTAAATCTAACTTGATAATACGTGGATCCAATTCATCGCATATCATTATCCCTTCTTTGGGGGCCTCGGCCATCTCCGCCTCTTCCCAGTGAAGGTCTACCATTTCCACATATGCCCCTTCTTTAGGGGTCTTAGACATTTCAATGTCTTTGAGCACCATATTGATGTAACGGTTCACTTCCTTTCTTAAGGCGTTCATGCAGCAGTCCCTGGTCTCGGGCTAATTGCCTCTTACAGTGGCGATTTCATGTTCTATTGGGGATTTTATGCATAGGTTGGTCATGGAAGTTATATCTTTTAACTCTCTCATAGCTGGATGTCCCCAACACTCCATAGTAGGCCGATCTATTGTCTACTATCAAAAACTCTACGAAGCGGCGAGTCTTTTCCCATTTTCACGATAAAGGTCAATTTTCCCCTTTGGTTGATGTTATCTTCTGTGAATCAGAACAACAAATTTGGAAATGGGGTCAATTGGTTGTTCATATGCATCTTGTCAAAGGTGGTTTCGAATATAATGTTGACACAATTATTTTCATCAACATTCTCTTCTTCCCATTGTGGGCTATGACCGCTCTCACAATTAGAACGTCACATTGAGAGTATTGGATTCCCAATGTGTCTTCCTCCGTAAATGTGATAGGATCTATCATTTTGGACTCGGATGGTCAATAATTAACAATACAACTAGTAATACCTCTATGTTATAGTTTCTTTGGACATACATGGATTGTCCGACAACGAAAGGGCCTCCAAATTGTATCTATCTCTCGGACGGGATCGTGGTTTACTTTCCTTGGCGGGTTCCTTCTTTTACCTTGTTGTCTAGGTCGAGGCCTCGCTGCTGCCTATGTCGATTATCTCTTTGATAATGCGTTGCATCATCATGCTAAGGTTGGTTTAATGCCTAAGGGTTTGTGGATCTCTAGCCTTAGCTACAACGACATCCTCTCTCCTAGGTGGTCGAGGGTTGTACCTACTAGATGGTCTATATGATTGACCAGTTTATCAATACCACTTTTCACTTCTCGACATTCATTCGTATGGTGGTCACAGGTCCTATGGAGCCTACGGTAATTGCCTACAGAGCGTTGATTTTAGATGAAAACTTTCAAAGTTCATAATAGCTTTGATTGATTCAGTTCCACCCCTTGATACCCAAACCTGATTGGCTTGCCTCATCAAAAATTGGATACAAAAGAACGTAGCACTAAAAGAAGTCTCGAGAAAATCAAGGACCAACACAAACGAAAATATAAGCTCAATATCATTTAATAATAATTTCATATCTAGCATAAAACAAAAGGGCAAAAAGATTAAATATATCATTACTTTTGCGAGATAGTACAAGTTTTTATTATTTTCAGAAGAGGGGTTGTTATAGCGATAGTCATGTAAATTCAAATTGTACTTCTATAAAATAAGCGAAAAATGTAGCATTAGAGGTATTCAACTTATCAAATTTGTGATAATAGGTCTCAATCTTGTGTTTCTTAGCCCTGTTCGATGGAGATTTTAGCAGAATTTTACAAAAGTTGATAAAATGTATATGGTTAAATTTAATAAAAAATTGAATTTTAATTTCTATCAAACAAGGAATTAATGCTGAAAACCCCAGCGACGTCGCTTGATTACTACAGGACAGTTAATTTCCTTCCATGTTCATAAAAATTTTCAAAAGAAAAATATCATTCTTATTTCCTGTTTTGTACCAGAGTAAAATGATTATTTCTGAATAAATTATAAACAAAAGATCTTGCATATATATATGGGAAGTAAATTATATACAAACTGATGGGTAGTAGCTAAATTAGGAAAGAGAGAATGGCTAATTACACATATCTAGAAAATTAATTAAGCGACTGTGTGATTGAAAATGT
>CAIGRL010258678.1:0-16039 GCA_903798325.1 Fraxinus xanthoxyloides | reverse complement strand
GCCCATAACCATGCCCTCAAATTTCGAAACAAGTCCCTTAATAGCCCTGCACTCTGCATCTTACCAACTCTCTCTATTACGTGAGGTTTCAGTGGTCCCCACATGTTTTTTTTTTTCGCAGATAAACTTCATATTTTTTCTATTTATTTTCAATTGAATATCTGGTTTCAAACGTATCAGTTAAATAATAATAAAAAAAATATTGAATTTCATAGTCCGAAAATATTATAGATTTTTTTTTTTTTTTTTAAAATTTGACACGCAAAATCCCAAAAAAATATGACATCTTTGGATTGAACAAGTGAGAACTAAAAGGCTTTCATGGATTCCCTACAAATTTGTTCATTTGTTACATATTTTTTACCGTTGAAAATCGCAAAAAAATCTCTTTATTTGAAACATTTTGTTCAAAATACCACCTGTCGTCAAATCGTTAATTGTTAGAAATCGTAAAAAAAAACAAAATTAAAAAAGAATAATTGTTCAAACTTTCTATTTCTTTGCAAACTATAACCAATATTTTTATATGTGTTATTCACAATTTCAAATCTTTAGAATTTTATTTTTCCTACCCTACCCCTCTTCATCTTCTCCCCTAACCCACTCCATCCTAACATTTTGAATATGTAACCCGCTCCTCTTCCATCTTCTCCCCAACACAATAAATAAAAATCCAAAAACAAAAATCCAAAAATCCCCACTAAAAATAATTTTATATCTTGTACCATTGTGCAAAACCAAATGGAGTTGTAACGGATCCAAGATTATTGGGTATTGAAGAAAAAATGTTATTCTGAGGGTTACGAAACTTCTAAGTCACCGTTTGGTACATATTAAAATTTTTATTTTCATTCTTCTACTTATTTTCAAACATACATTTTTTAATAAAATAATATTTTTCATCACATCAACAACTTTTCCTTATTTTTCAACCACACATTATCCAAAAACCAATTATTCAATAATACATTCTTTCAAAGTAATATGAGTCAAAGACACACTAAATAGTTGAATGGTTTGAAGATAGATATGAAAACAAAATACAATTTTTTTTTTTAGTTTTAGTGTTTTTTTACAGTTTTTAATGGTTAAACCTATTTTTTTATTGAAATTTGTTAAGCCCATGTTTGGTGAACATTTTTGCTAAAAAAATGTATTTTTTTTATTGATGTGATAGTAAATATGTGGTGAAAAATAAAAAAAAATTATTGATATGATGAAAAATATTTTTTTATTGATGAATGTGTGGTTAAAAATGAGTAGAAGAATGAGAATGAAAAAAATAATGTAACTCAAATAGGGACTAAAAATTTAATTTTAATCCCCACTAAACGTAAGCATGTAAAAATAGATTTTTTGTTACTTATTTAAGAAATAAATACGTCCCAAAAATACACACACATACACGCGTACGTCTACATCGCCTTCATTGCCATAACACCACGTCACAGTCGAATTCCTCTATAGACCACCCACGTCACCCTAAGAACAGTCCAGCCTGGCAACATCTCACAGCACACCTCCCAATTATGTATTCCCACGTGTCCCCCTCTCACCATTTCCCAATATAAATACCACCGTTTACTCAGAGCTTTCTCCCAAGAAACAATGGCTTCAAATTATTGTTCAGCACTCTACTTCTTCTTCTTCTTCTTCTTCACCTCTTCTACCATGGCAGTATTGGTACAGCAACAGCCCCTTTTATTGAAATACCACAACGGGGACTTACTAAAAGGGCCCATTACCGTTAATCTCATCTGGTACGGAAAGTTCACTCCAGTCCAGCGATCCGTAATCGTTGATTTTCTGCAGTCTCTCAACTCTCCAAAAGCCCCTGTGCCCTCTGTTTCTTCCTGGTGGAAGACAACTGAGAAGTACAAGGGAGGTGGTTCATCTACGCTCGTTGTAGGGAAGCAAATCCTCGACCAAAATTACTCTCTTGGAAAATCCCTCAAGAATTCCCAAATTATTTACTTGGCCTCCAAGGGTGGGCATTTAAGGGGGTCGATAAACGTTGTATTGACGGCAAAAGATGTCGCCGTTAATGGGTTTTGCATGAATAGATGTGGTAGCCACGGGTCTACCAGGGGCCCGACTCGGTTTGCTTATGCGTGGGTGGGGAACGCTGAGACTCAGTGCCCGGGTTACTGCGCATGGCCTTTCCATCAGCCCGTTTACGGCCCGCAGGCCCCACCTTTATTGGCGCCTAATGGAGATGTTGGAGTTGACGGGATGGTCATAAACCTGGCGACGGTTTTGGCGGGAACAGTGACGAACCCGTTTAACAACGGGTATTTCCAGGGCCCGGCGACGGCACCTTTGGAGGCTGTCACTGCTTGCACGGGCGTTTTCGGGTCGGGTGCGTACCCGGGTTACGCCGGTAATGTGTTGACTGATAAAACTACTGGAGCCAGCTACAATTCGCACGGGGTAAACGGCCGGAAGTTCCTGGTCCCGGCGATGTGGGACCCGCAAACTTCTCAATGTTTGCCGATCGTCTGATTTCAATATCGAAGAAAGAGATATTATCCAGTGTGCACACGTGTATGTATGTAAATACACTTTTGGAGAAGGGAGTCTAAGGATGGGTTTGAGACCTTCGAGGGGGAGGAGGAAGATGGGGTAAAGTGGAAGGTGGGAGTTGTGCGTCGTCGTTTAGTATGGGAAAAATGTGATAAAATGCCACTAGACAAATATATGATAACAATAATAATTAATAATAAATAATAAAATGGGGATAATTTTGAAAATGCCTGCCTTGATTTTCCTTTTCTTGGATAGAACAACGAATGGATTAAAAACAGTGTTTTATATTTGGATTTGCGTAAATTGCTCTATTTGTCCTTCATCCTATAAAAACAAGCTTATTAGTAAAACAATGACTCCTATCTCTCTATTGCTATACAGCCACCCAATGTTTGTTCTAATTTCAAGATTTGCCATTGAACTACTGTCTAAAAGTAATCATCTTATAAAAATCACAAAAAAGTTTGTTTCAATTGAAATCAGGGTTTACCCTATATATTGAGATAATAAATAATTTCAAAAATTAATTTTAGTTTAAGAGTCTGTTGAGTAGAGATTAAAATCAGATTAAAATTGAAAATTTAGTTTTTATTGTTAATTTTTATTAGACGAGTGAGATTCAATAACGATTATATTTTCAATTTTAATTGAATTTTAAATACGATCGAACACGCCTGAGTTTTTTTCTTATATTTGGCTGATGGGTTTGAAAAGAGGAACTGTGTCATAGTCAACTGGAAGGATACACACAATTAATTAATGAGTTTTGCTGATTTTCCAAATTTAGCGTCTATTTGGTACTTATTAAAAATTTTATTTTCATTTTCAACCATACATTCTTCGGTAAAATAATATTTTTCATCACATCAATAATTTTTCCTTCTTTTTCAACTATACATTCTCCATCAATCTACTATTCCAGAATATATTCTTTCAAAATAATGTGACTCAAAAAGACCCTTACTCTTTTCGTATTAACTTTTAAATACAATCAAATTCAATAATTAATATTTTTTGATTGGCCAAGGATTTAAAAATATAATTAGCTGTTTGGTACGCATTATTTTTATTTTCATTCTTCTATTTATTTTTAACCATACATTTTTTAATAAAATAATATTTTTCATCATATCAATAACTTTTTTTCCAACAATATATTCTCCATCAATTTAGTATTTCAAAATTTATTCTTACTAAATAATGTGCCTCAAACACACGGCAGTTTAGATTGGAAAAAAGGGAAAAGAAAAAAATGACCCCAAAATATAATAAAGAAAATTAGCAAAGAAGGCTGAAACATTTACTTTGCAAACAATATACAGTAGAAAACAAGAGGAAGAAGTCATATACACATAAAACTACCCCTATGCCCTTTCCCATTTCACCTTCCTTTCCCCATCCCAATTATGAACAAGATTCCTTCAATTGGTGTTTTTCTTTTTCTTCATTTTGTTGTATAGATTATCTGCTAAAATAACCCATCTTTGTTTCCCTTAACTACATGTGGGAAACTTTTGCTTTTTTAGTGGTCTTTTGAAGACTCTAATATACAAACTACTCTGGGTCTCTCATGAATTTTTGATATTTTTCTTGGATTTTTTTTCTCGGTCTATCTAAACAAGTCTTCGTACCCACTTGGATATTATGCTATAAAGGCTAAAAGAATAATCAATATATATATATATCTCACGTATGGTTTGATAACTGGAATTTTTGGGCTACTTTTACAGTTGATTTTGTTTGAAAATTTTGGTTTTTTATTTTTTTTCTTGGAATTGAGGAAGAAAAGAAATTTCGAGGCATGGGAAAGCAAGGACCTTGCTATCACTGTGGTGTTACAAGTGAGTTTTTTTCTTGGGTGTTTCATTATAATAAATTTTTTAGATATTCATGAAATAAATACAAATTTTCAACAATTATTCATATATTATTTGATCAAATTTTCAATTATTGTAAGTAATATCCATCGGTTGAATTGCTTGGAAATGAAAGAGATTAATGGACAATGAGAAATACCGAGTCATATTTGCTGTATTCATCTTATTCTGTTTCATTTCTGCTTCTTCCCCTTTCTTTTTGACTTTTTTCGATTATTATGTTCTCGCAAAGCTGCGAGTATCACATGAATTTGTACTACAATTCTTCGAGTTTGGTCTTTTCTTTACATTTTTCTAGATTTCTTTTCTTCCTCAGTTGAAGCCTACTGTCCACTCTCTCTTGAACCATGTTAAAGTGCAGAAATTTAGCGAATAGGTTGTTTTCTAATGCAGTTAATTTGTGTTTCTGGTCAAATTAAATCAATGCAGAGTCATCCCATGTTTGTTGTCTTTGTTGCTGTATTTATGGTATGATATATTCAGTATTCCAAAACCTTTTTCCAGCAAAATTAGTTCCTTCTAGATTTGGCATTCAGATTGTCAAAAGACAAGTAGTAGTGCGATCTTGTCAAATGATGTCTAGTGTTTGTTTGTGGTATTCCTTTTATCAATCTTTGGCAATGGGGATTCCCACCTTGCTCGAATCGTTAACCACATCATAGGCATTTGTTATTCGTACTTTCTTCAACTATTAATCGAGAAGCTTTTGCTTATCTATTATCCATTGCACTTTAGACAAATTCCTCACTGGAAATTAGAAGTTCTTTTCTGTCTTATTCAAATCTAACTTGATCCAAATTTCTAAGAGCTGCCTTTACAACTTCGGATTTGACTAATAATTTTGACTTCTACTAGTATCGTACATACTTAAGATTTTGATCTTTGTTCGCCTGCTGGGAAGTAATTCTTCTTACTCTTAAGCTTCTTCCTTTGCTTAAAATATGCTCCTGACTACATATATTTATGCTTTGCTTCTGAGAAAATGTTTATTCAAACTATTTCAGTTTTGCTATGCCATCCATTGTTGCTGCTTGAAGTAGTCTTTTAAATCTCAGAATGGACTCCTGTTGCCATGTTTATAGGATCATAAGTTCAGGGGAAGTTGGGATAAATGAGTTTTGGTGTCAAATGGTATTATGACATGGCCTTGGATTTAAAGGCTGTAAAGATAAGTTTAGATGATTTCTTGACTATTTTATCCTAAATGCTCAAGCACCAAATTCCTTTCTTATTTTTGTTTCTGATCCAATACCTTTTTCAATTTGGAAAAAGGGCTACAAATTATAACCATTTTTGTTCAATCTCTTAAAGAAGACTGATAGGCATAAAATTTTGCTTGTGCTAACTTCCAAACAAATGCAGACAGAGACCTGTGTTATAAACTTTCTGAGTTTCTTCCTGCTTCCTTCTCCTCTTCATTCCTTCAAAGGCGGAATTAGTAATGTAGCTATAATTAGAATTCACATTGGCATTCTTATCATAGCCTTCGGCTCTATGTTTCCAAGATATAGCATAGCGAGCGGTTTCTGCCCAGAACTATCACTAAAAATCCGAAAGAATTATGTTTTTTTCTTTAGAGTGAAAATAATCTTAATCTCCCTCCCTTTTGTCCACATTGATATAGTGCAATGTCAATCATCTTCCGAAAATCACAGAAGTCTAATTATGACGTGAAAGTTTTGCTCCATGTTTCATTCTTTTCAGTTTGTTGCTTCTTTGCAATTATTGTTTTTAATCTTCTCCTTATATCATGATTATTGAAATTTAACTGCTAATTAGTTAGCCACACACTTTGATTTATCATTGAGGATTTTTCTGATGCCAGTCATTCTTTCGTCTGTGACTTGACTGCCAATAAATAATTTTTGCAACAGGCACCCCTCTTTGGCGCAATGGGCCACCGGAGAAGCCAGTGCTATGCAATGCATGTGGTTCTCGGTGGAGAACAAAGGGAACACTGGCAAATTATACTCCACTACATGCTAGGGCAGAATTTGATGACTATGAGAAACATAGGGTATCTAAGGTGGATAACGAATCCATTAAGAGCAAAAGGGAAAAGGTTTTCAAACGAAAACAAGATATTGATTTTTCTGTATTTGGAGGGTTTCTGCCTGACCACAATCAGGGTTTCCGTAAAGGATTTGATGAAGATACAAGTAATAGATCAAGTTCTGGATCTGCAATATCCAACCCAGAGAGCTGTGCTCAATACGGCAGTGCTGATGCAAGTGATTTAACAGGTTTGTTCTATTTCTAGGCACGATTGACGAATCTGGCACTTAAAATCTGAAAATCAAACTGCATCCTTTTGTGTTCTTCATTATTTAATAATTGCATCGTTACTAAGTCACTGGCCTCTAAGAAAAAAATATAGTCAATTGGTGTAGTTTGTTGTTCATCTAAATTAAAGACACAACTGCTGTTAAAACATCTTTCATAATTTTGTGGAAAAAAGTGATCTCTCACTATAATGCAACATTATCTCATTTCTTGTTGTTAAGCATCTTTGGATAACATGTGGAATCAAAGGTTGAACTCAATGAGAAAGCAACTTATAAAACGTTTTATATGGCATCTTCTTTCATTGGATATATCGGAACTTTAAACAAGTCCTCCACTGCTGCTGATTGAATTTCTTACACATTTAGTCATCTTTACAGGCACACCCCAATCCATTGTGTGGGACACAACGGTGCCTTCTAAGAAAAGAACCTGCTTCAGTCGGTCAAAACCATCTCCGCTTGAGAAGCTTACCAAAGATCTGTATACTATATGGCATGAACAACAGTCGTCATGCTTCTCCGGAACTTCAGAAGAGGAATTGCTTCTTGAGAGTGACAAACCTATGGTATCTGTTGAGATTGGACATGGAAGTGTACTCATTCGACACCCAAATGCAATAGCTCGGGAAGAAGAATCAGAAGCTAGCTCCCTTTCAATTGATAACAAGCCACATCCCATATGTAATGCTTATTCGCAGTGCACGACCCTGCCTGTACATATCAAGAAGCCTGCTGGACAGGGCATGGAAGAACAGCCAATTAAGAGGTATTTTGTTCATTGTTCTTGAACACTATGAGACAGAATTGACGGAAGTTTGTAATTTGATACTTCCAGATATGTAATATAAAAAAAACATGGATGCTTGATATTAGATTTCTCCATTTCTCACCTGTCTGAGATGCTACAGTATATCTCGTCCAATATATCATAAAGAAGACGTAGAATTTTGTACGCCATGTTGTTTAATGGGATTGTGCAATAAATTTTTTCATACAGTCTTCAGGTCCTGACACGATCTGGTGAAATTCTTGGAGTTGGCGTCTTTAATTAAATCAACGATCATGGAGTTACTTGACTTGGAGAGGGAGAGTCAGTATTTAGAATGGAGATACCTTAATTCCGTAGTTTGCTTTAACATTGAATTCTTCTTTGATTCAATACTTTGCATTGTTGCCCTTCCATTCATTTTGCTTTATTTTCTATTTCAGAGACAAGGATCAACTCGAAAAACTTCAGATGCTGGGCCATCATAATTCACCATTACGTTATGTAGATCTGCAAGTAAGTTGTGTATCTGAACGTTCTTATTATACTATGCTCAGAAGCACTCTTGTTTATTAATGGTAATGAAAGGATTCCATGTTTCTTTTTATGCCAACAATTCAGTGCCTCTGGGCCAAATTTGTTTCATTCATTCCATTCCTTCTCCTGTCGAAGCTTCTTTTATGCAGTGTGTGGCGAGTGAACTAAATTATGAACTCCATCTTTGTTCGAACTCCTTATACTAGTTCTTATTGATTTAATTCATTTTAGATTTTCAGGCTTGTATAGCAATGCTTCCTTACTAAAATGCAGTCCATTTTAAGCCCCTATTATCATTTGATTTGTAACTTTTTCTTATTCCTGATCATTTCTGATATAAACTGTTCTAGAGAATTGATTCGATGACATGGATGTTAAAAGCTATGCAATCTGTTATGATCGATTTCAATATTGATGCAGGATATCCTTAATTGTGACAAATTTATGGCTCATCTAACCAATGACGAGCAACAGCAATTACTGAAGATTTTACCTCCCATTGATATTTCTGCAGCTCCAGAGAGGTTTATAATTCATCACTTTCACTTGTTGTAGCTTATAGTAATCAAGCGTGACTAAAGTATCAGTTTATAGATAGGTTAATGGATTGGAATAGCACTAAAACTTTCTGACGAATTACACAGGAATTATTTTCAAAATGAATAAATACACGGACTCATATAATGACGCTTATGCTTGATGTGTTTGGATTCACATTAGAATAAAATTATCCTAATCATTAAATTGATCTGAAGCTTATAAAGGTGGACACGTCTCCATCTATGAGCTTAAGAAATTGAAGTAGCATACTGAAATACTAATCAATCTGAAAATAGTAATTTTTGTGATTTGCTTATAATCTAAGACCAGAAAGATCCATAGATTACTAATAATAAGATGATTGCAATTTCTATGTTCTTTCCAAATTGTATTGGTAGGAATTGATTAAGCCTTACAATATCAATATATGTTGAACTATATGAGTTTAAACTGACATAAGCGTAACATGATTATGTGCTGATAATGTTCAATCTTATTACATCCAGTCTCATAAGCATGTTCGATAGCCCTCAATTCAAAGAGAATATATCATCCTTCCAGAAACTTCTTGCAGAAGGAGTTTTTGATAACTCATTGTCTGGCGTGAAAACAGAAGATTGTAGAACTTTGAAGAGACTTGCTTTATGCAATTTGACAAAATCGAAGTGGGTGGAACAATATAATGTACACAAGGTCTGAACCAATTACATAAGAATTATCTTGTATTTGGTATAAGTACCTATGTTATGGATTGAAGTATAATTTATTCACTACGAATTTTGTTGGTAACGTGTAGGATGTAAAAGGAAAAAATTGTATCTATGGTTCTGGAGCGGCAGGAGGACTCAGTGCAGTTGTAACTGGTCATTCAGTTAATGTAAAGAGATCACGAGATGGACAGCATCAAAAGTTTTCAGGCAAGACATATTCTTATAGATGGCATAACTGAAATGTTGTAATTTTCTAAGCATGTTTCTGCTTGAGAGGTATTAATTAACTTAAAAATTTAATGGACGATAACTAAATCATTTCTATACAAAATGAAGCTTGAACACAGAGAGTATCTCTGAGAATTTATTTTCTTTTGGCAAAGAATGTTATTTGCCCGTGCAATGTAATAGAATGAATATCTCATCCTATAAACTAATAAATATAATTGAGGGTCATGTTTAATATGTGATTTTTACATTTGAATGCATTGATTCATAAGCTAGAAAGGGTTTAAAAAAGCCAGCCTCTTTCTAACCTTGACTATATTTGTCTCCTATAGTTTTAACAGCAGCATACCATAGTCTTTGCTCTCAGGTTATTCCTTTTTTGAATGTCTTCATTCTCTAGTTTGTTTTGGTTCCTCTGTCACTATATCCAAGATTTTGACGTCCCATAAAACTTGCTGACAGAAGTTGTATTTTTTTCTTCTTCCAACTATTTCCTTGATATAGCTGGTACTTATGTCCTAGTAAAATACGTGTGGCAATTTCCTGCATTTTCTGCATTATATCTTCTCGATTATCTCTTATAGAGACACCTCTAAGGATCCTCCCTGATATGGATATCAGTTTTCATCAAATATTGGGATATCTGCATCCTTGATAATCTGCAAGCCAAACCTTCTTTGTCAATTCTTAGCTGAAAATTGCTTTTCTAAATCATAATAGAACTTTAGTTTATGTTATGACGGATAATGTGCTCTGGAGTTTTGACTCAATTCACTAAATAGAATTTTGGTAATTTATATAAATCTGGAAATATTCTTGTATGTATACGCGCAGGCATAACCTCCTAATTTTTTTATTTTCAGGATTGAAAACTATGATGAAGAGCCCCCGAAGGGTGATAATAAAGTCGAGCTACGAACAGAAGGAACCAATTGATAGTGACGGTTCTTGCTTCAGTCCAAAAAACCTATTTTCCTCGCCAAATGATAATGGCTCCCTTGTACTCGATTCTCTCCGTTTTGCAGACGAAAGTTCTGAACAGGATTTGCTGCTGGATGTGCCATGCAACAGCTCCTTCCCACAGGCCGAACTCCTCAAGCCAACTTCAAGTTTTGGTGCCCAAGCAAGCACTAGTAGTAGCTCTGTACACCCACATCTTTTCGGTCCCTGACGGTACCTGCTGAATCCCGTGGCCATTTCAGCTCTTTTATTACGATTCTGGTGATTGCGTTCTCATATTGTTGGCAAAACTATTGTAGTCTCAACCTTGAATATACGTCTTTTTTATACGATGACAAAGATTGTAATATATAGCTTGTGATGCAGAAAAGTTGGCAGATTCGAGATTTTTGTACTCAGAATAGTTGCCAACTTAAAGTTGAGATAATTATCTTTTGGCATGTTCTTCTCATCTTTAATTTTACCTTGTTTTATCTTCGTTTATGAAGTGAACAAAGTAAATATATTATGAACTCAATAGAAATCATGAAGAAACTGGAACAAATATGAAGATTGTGTTTGAGTGTTATTATTTATTATTATTATTATTTTTTATTTTTTTTTGGCAGTGGGTATGTCGTGGGAAATGTATCTTATTACTACTTATAAACTCGCACAAGTTGAATCACCTAATTTAAATATTTAAATTGTCGACTTAAATAATTTATTTATTTAAATATAATCTTCAACCCTTGAAATTAGGTTTTCATCAAGAAGTTTGAGACATGTACAATTTCATGAGTCTATCTGTATGTTGTAGAAAGTTTCTTTTTATTAGCAATTTTATTTTTCAAGATTTTATTATTATTTATTGATTTATTTCGAACTAGTCTTGTTTGGACTCCTCCCATGAAATAATGTTAATTTTTTTCTTATTTTTTAACCATACACTATTCAAAAAAATCACCATTCTAAAACATATTTTCTTCAAAATTTCATTTTAATGGAGCTCAAACAGGAGCTTAGGATTATGTTCATATATTTTACTAATTATTCGTTATTATATTGTTAGTGAGTCGACGTGTTTTAGTGAAAATTATCTTGTACATTTTATCCTTGTTTAAAAGAGTGCCAAATCAGTGATGATTATGTGGAATGAGTGATTTTGCCAATGTGATTGCCTTTAGAATTACACAAGTAGGAGATGGAGAAAAATATACTATTGAAGATGCCATGGTCCTTTTCTTTTGATGAAAGTGACTACCTCATTCTTATTCCTACTATTATCAAGAAGACATTCCATGTACTTTCTGACTTTTACTTAAAACTTCTAGATTCCAAAGTAGTACAATTTTTTTGTCACCTAATAAAAATGGGTTAAATTCACCAATGTCAGTATAGTTATTCAATTTGATTTAATTTTATCAAGATCATTCAATTTTATATAACGTTTTACTATGGCCACACAACTTCTTTTCACAATTTTCATTAATTTTAAAAGGAAAAAAGCGATAACTTTATAAAATAAAATATATTTTAAATAAAATCAAATAAAACTTTTTTTTCGAAAATGTTACTTAAAAAATAAAATAAAAACGTTACTTAAAATATGAGACTTAAAATGACTATTTTACCTTTATAATTTTTGAATCCGTTGGACAAATTGGTTGACTAACGTTGAATTGGATGAAATTCATCTATTTGGATAAATGTCGTCAATTTATAAAAGGTTGGGACGCAAATGTTCAAAAGAAAAGGTAGGAGATGGATTTGCAAAGGAAATGAAAAATTGGAGACGTTTTTCACTTTACCCTATTTATAAAAATGGAAGTTTTCATTTTTCCTCTTTTGAAACCAATAAAAAGAAAGTTTAGATAACAAATAAAATAACTTTAGAAATCATGTTTGATTTATTTTTAAACACAGCCAAACATAAGTAGTAAAGAGGGGTGAAAGGCTTGTACTTCCCTTGTGGACTTGTTATGGCCCAAAATAAAATTTCTTCTTACACTATTATGCCTTATTTTTGCCATTTGATGGAAATGAATTAAGCAAATACATGCAATAGTACTAAAAAGTCAAACAATCACTATTGATTTACAAACCATGTACACAGATTTTAAAAGTTAGTTACACCATAACTCCCAAGGAAATCAAAAACAGATCCACCATTACATTTGGATTGCATCATTCAACCTAGGGGACTTGGGCACCACCCCCCCCGCACCCCCCTCCCTTTCCCGGGAATTTGAGCTCGGTCCACCGATGAGGAAACTTCTCTAGACTACAATTCAAACGACGAAGCTGCCCGATTCTCCAGTTGGGCTTTTTCAGGTACGCTCGCCGTTACTAGAGAAATCCTTGTAAGTTTATTTTCCTTCCTCCGTAGAAATCACCTTCTAAGAACCATGAACTATTCTTGAAAACCATTGGGCGGCCACCATCTAGGCTTAGGAAATGTCAAACCTCGCCTCTTGGCCGTCTCCAAGAAATCCACATCTTCCTCGTATGTACTATCGGCATCTCCTACAACCGCCTTCTCCACCTTCAAAACTTCCAATAAATCCATGAAAAGTCCATTCTTTGTCCTTGCATTCCCCACCACCTCCTCGCCTCTCACATTCTTCTCTTTGCCCTTTATCGATGGTGGCAACTCACGCTTTCCATTGACAGAAACACCACCTCCACCAATTCTTTCTTTCCCTTTCCTCCCATCAACAGCAGCAGAGGATACATATTTGAACTTCTCAATTTCCTCGGCATTCTTAGCACTATCTGGACGTCCCTCCCCATCGCCATTTTTATGAGCTTTTTCACCTTCATAGACCTTAAGAGCATTGGCTTCACTAACTTCTCCCGGTTTGCAATTTTTATTCACATCAGTATTTTTATCACCTCCATTGCTTTCACCATTTTTCAGCACTTGACCTTTTTCAGCAATGCTTTTCTTCATGGGTGAATCCACAGACATGTTTGCTCTCTCTATATTCTCATCAAGTTCCTCCCTTTCCGAATCGGACAAAACCTCAATTACAATTGGATCATTTTTCTCTACAAACTCATTTTCACTCTCGCATTCCGAATCAGAGTCCTCAGAAACCCTAGCTTTTTTCTCCAAAGAATCTTGGCTAAATCCCCAATCTGGAACCCTATTTTTCTTCAATTCAACAAATGCACTTAAGGAAGTTCCCTCGCCCGGGTCATCCTTCCCTGCGCCGCCTCCCGTACAACCAAGATCGACAGCCTTAGGCTCTCCCACCGCACAATCAATGGTTTGGTCTTCGGACGAGGTAAAACGCTGCTCAGGAGGTGTGTGAAATTCCAATTCATCATCTTGGCCTGTACTTTGGTCAATAGAGCTAGTGCTGTCAGGTAGCGAAACCATGACGATTCCAGTAGGTTCAGATGAAGTGGGAGCGGTGGAGGATGAAACGGAGTCGGCATTCGAATCCGCGAATGTCTCGGATTCACGGGCCAATGGGCAAGTTCGTAATTTCGATTCCTGGGAAGGGGTTGGCTTGCAGAAATTCGTCAACGAGACGAATTTGTCTTCCTTCTTTTCTCCCATTCATGTAAAGCTCGCTCTCAATTATGCGTGAGTGAGAGTTAAATGCACAATTTTATGCTTGGTGTCACCTGTGAAGAAGTATAATGATAACTTTACAGTTTACATTATAAAAAATAAATTAAAAAAAAAACTTATTTAAAAAAATGTTTTTAAATTAAAACAAAAAATTATTTTAAAAAAATTTGCTTAGAAAAATAAAATAAATGTCTTAAAAAAAAGTTTTTAAAATAATAAAAACTTATTTTAAAATAATTTTTTTAAATAATAAAAAAAAAGAAACAAACTTTTATTTTATTTTATTTTATTTTTTTAAAAAAATGTTTTATGAAATTGGGTAGCCGTAGTAAAATAAAATCAAATTGATAATTATGGTGATACTAAATATAAAGTTGAATTGTTTAAATAAAACAAAATCAAATTGGGTGACTATGATGTCACTAAATGTCTGTTTAGTACGATTTAAAATCCAACTAAAATTGAAAATATAGTCATTGTTGGGTCTCATCCGTCTAATAAAAGTCAACAATAACGACTAATTTTTTAATTTTAATCTCTACCAAATATCCCCTAAATATAAAATTCAGTGGTCATTTGTAAATTTAACCACTTTTAAATTTCTTCCCCTTAATTACCCTTTAGTCCTACGTGGCAAGAGACCTTACTGTTGGTTTTCTCCGAGACGGGAGTCAATTTCATACATTAATCTTATCTTGTTTATTCCTTTTCATAATGTGGCTACAGGGGTTCGTTGTTTTTTTTCTTAAGATATATATGAAGTAATCACCATACTGCTATTTACTATTTAGGATGATAATAAAATTAAAACGAAAATTTATTAAAAATTTGATTTTAATCTCTACAAACAGGAACTAGATTATCTTGTAATTATATTCAATCAAGAAGGGAGGTGTAAAACGAATTATTCTACAACTTTTGAGTTGTCTTAGGAGTTAATTGGTTCCAAGAAATACCAACAATAAGTTTCCTCGAATTAACCCTTTTTTTTCCTCGCGTTTGTTACATAGTTTGTATCTTTAACATTTGGGATAAGAGAGGGCATGAATTGCTTGTCTGCCAGAATACTAATAAACACGAGTCCTTTTTTATTTTTATATTACAAATAAAGTGCACAGAGTGCACTTCACTTAACATTCCTGGAAAACATTAATAGGGGCACTGCTACAAACTTCTAAAATAAAAACTGGATACCAAGTAGTCGGGCCTGTAAACACATAAAGGTTGAACACCAACCTTGAGGCCCCACCGCCCGCCCGTAGATACATAGATATTATTGATGTTATGTATTGGTAGGTTATTTTGGAGCTTAATTAGTCAAGCTGAAAGGAAGTGTCATATGCAATCCCAGCCTTCCAATCCTTGGGAATGGCACTGTCTAACTGCACCCACTTCACTTCTACGTTGGCCTCGACCGCCACCTGAATTCTGAATCTAAGAGGCCCCCTTGGTGGGTTCACAATGTCGAATACTGTTCCATATGCCCTGCGCATTGTCCTCCATTCCTTGTGATCCCACTTTGCGAAATTAACAAAAAAATGTACAACATTGTCAATTACCACGATCATAATGGAATTGCACATAGAGTTGTATGTTTGGCTGAGTTTAGAAGTTACGTTTTTAGCAAGTAAATCTTTTGTTAATAAAAACAATTGATGAAATCAAAAAATTGTTCACTTTCAATGGTCATTTGTAAAAATGTCCAAAATTTGTTCAGTGTCTATTTTGCAATATTTTAGACCAAAATATCCCTGCTAACAATTTATAATTTCAAACTAAAAAAAAAGTGCATACAATTAAAAAAATTGTTGACCGATAAAATTTTGATACATAGAGTGTGTCTTGTAGCAATTCTTCAAAAATTTTAATAAAAATTGTTATCGTTGCCATTTAAAATTTGCCACAAATGTTGACAAAGCCAAGAAAAATTTTGAAATTGAAGTAAAAAATGACAGCTCAACGGATAGAATTTTGCTAAAAATGAAAAAAGAATTATTCCCAAACATGCTCTTAAAATTATGAATTTCATGATTTTTTTAATGGTTGAA
>CAIGRL010258636.1:0-11290 GCA_903798325.1 Fraxinus xanthoxyloides | reverse complement strand
TTAGTGTATCAAATGTTAATGAAAAGTTACATAATTCTAAAAGTTCAATAAGTATATATCTAACATAATAAGTAATTAAATTTCATAATAATAATAATATTATAATAAGCTTCGAATGAAAAATCTTTGACAACCAAAAAAATTTAAATCATTTTCTCCCTCTTCTTATTAATTACACATTCTCTCAATAAAATAATATCGCACATAAACCAAAAAATTCTCATTAATTTCAAAAATATATTAGTAAATATGTTTCTTTTAATGTGTTTAAAATAGATGGAGGCATAATTGTTTATACTACTCTTCTTAATAATGTTGACATTTTAAAATGGAACTCTAAATTTTAATATAATATCAAAAAACTCATTAAACTTAAACTAACAATTATATTCGCTTAAGATTCAAAAAATGAACAAGCGAATTTCAAAAATTGATATGCTCAAATGAGTCACTATCTTTTCAAGGCATGTTAAGGGATGAAATCTCACATCGAACACTGGTGCCTGCGGTGTGCGAACACCAGTCTCCATGCATCGCCTACTTTTTTTTTTTTTCATTTCAATCCCCGATGTGTGGACACTAGTCGCTGCGCAGCTCGAACTTTTTTTTTTCCACAATGCTAACAATAGTATTTTTTTCCAGTTTGTCCACGCTATGCGGACAACAGTCTCCGCGCGAAGCGGAATTTTTTTCAGTCCGTGTCGTGCGGACACCAGTCTCTACACAACACGGACATTTTTTCCAGTGCTAACAATAATATATTTTTTCAGTGCTAACACTAATCTAAGGTAACCTTCAATAATTGCTCGATAATTTTTTGATCCACAAGGTTGTTCGAACTAAAAAAAAAGAACAAATATCAAACACGAAAAATGATATCACCAAAACAATATGGAATCTTGCCCGATGGAGAACGTTTTGCCACTTCACGGTGCCACTGAATGCAAGTGAGAGAGAAAGAATGAGAAGTCAAACACTTTAATAGGAAGAATGAATTGAAAGTTTTTTTCTTACCGAAGAAGATATGTATTGAAGATATTTCATCTATTTAATTATTATTATTATATTATATACTCAATTTTAACACTACGGACACAAAAAATGGAAAAAAAAAATAAAACTATTAACAAGTCAGTTAAAAAGCGGTCAAGTGTGAAAATTAATGTGACAAAAATGAATAGTAAATTAACAATTCCCTATTTTAAGAGAAGGAGAAGAAGGATGGAGAAAACAAATGTAACTTTTTCGAACACGTGTGTTTGGAAACTAGCTGAGCATCCCCGTGAATTTGACAAATTTTAAAATATATTTAATTTATGAATTTCTAAATGATAGCTTATGTCTCTAAGTCCATGTCTAATTTAATTGAAAAAATTAATAAAAAATTAATTTAAAGTCAATAATTAATTTAATGATATATTTCATAAGACTCACCACTTTTATTAGATTTTCAACTACATTTAATTAACTTTTCTAATCGATTTCAACCCCACAACAAAAATAATTAATGTTTATAAAAATATAGCAGCCATAATAAGATTGGCGATCATCTATATTATTGGTCCGATCCGCAATTGCTAATGTATTGAGATTAAGCTTCTGTTTGAGCCACATTATTTTTTTTATTCTCATTTTTCTACACATTTTCAATCATACATTTTTCAATAAAATAATATTTTCCATTAGATCAAAAACTTTTCATTTCTTTTCAACTATATATTCCTCATCACATCAAAAAAATAATGCATTCTTAGCTACAAAATGTCCACCGAAGGGGCTAAACAATGAAAAATACGGTTGGACATGGGTCGGTAAATTTTTTGGGTATTTAATAAATGGAACCGTTCGGGTTCGGGTTCGATTTCGTATCATAATTAATTTTTTTAACATTTACAGCAACATTACATAAATACAGCTAATGACATATTCATTTGTAATTTTTACAAATTAACATAACCCAATTTAAAAACATATAAATAACAAGTTATTCAATAAAATTAATTCAATGTATATAAATATCAAAAATTAGATACTAATATTAAAACATCGGACTTGATTGGTTTGTTTAATTAATTTGTTAATTTGTTTATAATGAATTAAAATAATTTAATTAATTCAATATAAAAAATAAAAAAAAATATTTAGATTCGGTTCTTATTTGATTTTTCGGTTCTTAGGCTAGAACCGAGAATCAATCGAAACACATCGGTTCTCAATTCAGATATTCGTTCGGGTATTAAACTTATGAAGAATCGTTCAATTCGATTCGATTCAAGAATTTTATCGAGCCCTAAAAATGGACGAAAAGTATCCCCTCGGGACCAGCGTACGGGCACGAATGGTCTTTTTCTTTTCTTTCTCCAAAGAAATCGGTAGGTAAGTGGGGCTTTCAACGTGGTTCGTGTATCCCAAAGTCCAAATCAGATCCATCCATCAGCTCGCCAGAAAAATATCACATGACTCATGTGCTAGCATCAATCAATGGTTATGGATATAATCTCTCGAGGCAGAATTAATTATAGGTGCATGGAGTGCCCGTTTATTACTTGTATTATAATCGCTTTTATAATCTTTATTTATTTTTCTAATATCCACGTTTTTTATTAACATTTTTCGAGTCTTCGTTCGCACGCCACTCAGTGCAAATTTCGCGACTAATTAATTGTAAATTTTGCTAGGAATTATTATACAAGTTTAAAAGGATAATAGTCTTGATTTTGATATATTGGTTAAAATTTTGAGATTTTTAAAAAGAAAATAATTTATTTTATTTACTCCAACAAATGTGTTTGATGGCATGTGACCTACCTAATAAAGAAACATAACACTTTTGAAGTACTTGTGATTAGGCAACTTTCTAAGCATTCAATATTTTCTCCAAAAATTAATGTACTGTGGTCGTCCACCGAATTGTCTTTTAATCCCCCAATATGTCCAACCGTCGTATTTGATAAAAATGAAAACTAAAATCTCTGTCTTGATTAAGGATGTGTTTGATAAATATTATTGAAAAAAAATTATTTTAAATAATGATATGATAAAAAATATGTAGTTATAAAGTAATCAAAAATTATTGATTTAATAAAAAATATTATTTTTTAAAACAATGTGGGATTAAGAATTGTGATTTTACACTTACTCTCTCTCCTCAATTATTTCCTAAATTATTATTTCTCTCATCAAATACGCACAGTCTATTTTCTCCGATTATTGTCTACTGTCATAATTTTATGTGGCCCTAATAAATAACTTTTTGCAGCGTGTCCAGTCAGTGTCAGTGCGTGCTTTTGGAATATAATATTCGACAAATTGATCAAGAAGTTGAGCGTGTCTACATATTTTATTGTTTAAGCTTTTTGAATTAAAATATCTGCCTTTGTGCTGTACACATTACAATTTTCATTTTCACCATTCTACTCACTTTTAATCATATATTTTACAATAAAATAATATTTTTCGTCACATTAATAACTTTTTCTTTTTTTATAACCACACAATCTCAATCAATCTATTATTCCATAATATATCCTTCCAAAATAATTTGACTCAAACACAACCCAAGTTAAAATTAATATAATTTTAATTATATATTTTATGGAATTCACAATTTTTCAACCATACATTTTATCAATTTTTATCAAAATCTAGTAAAAATTCGATTTTAATCTCTACTATTAGTCCATGTCTGGTTTCATTTTATAAAATTATTTTTAATCACACGTTTTATGAAATTCACTATATTTAGTGACTTTTAAATCACAAATTTTATTAATTGTTATCAAAATATAATAAAAATCTGATCGTTAGCTAAATCAAACAAGAATTTAATTCGTTCTTGTTGAAGGGAAATTCGATGTATGCAGGGAAGTTTGACAAGGTTTTGTATAGAGAGATTTGAAAATTTTAATTGGACGTTGACAAAAAAAAAAATAATAAAATCCAACCATAGCAGCACATGTAGATCTGTTTGTTTGTATAGAATCCCTTGTTCAAACAGATTAATCCGTTGCTGGAATCTGATTATGTTTAATGTGAAGTGTGACTAGTGAATTTCCTTTGTATAATGATTGTAAGGCCTTGTTTGATGAAAATGGAAGTTTTCCACGTTTGATGTGCAAAAAGTTCTTGAGAGTTTCTTTTCTATTTTTCCTTCCACGCGTCTGAAGTTTCTGGTTTTCGTTAAATTTGTTTTATTTTGGTTTTGGTGGTAATTGATCTTCCAATCTTTTTTTTTTTTTTTGGCAATTGAAATTTTTGCAGACACAATGATAAAAAAAAATTATCACTTTTATTGACAATTTTAATGTAAAATAAAGCCAAACAAATAATATTCGGTATGATAATTTTATTTTAATTTTTTTGAGCAATTGGAACAAATTAAAGACCCAATGGTAAAAAAAAATTATCATTTTAATGGACAATTTCAATGAAAAACAAAGTCAAACGGACACCAAACTTTCAACATTTTTCAAATGAAAAATTATACCAATCAAACACAATTAATTTCAATTTTAGTAAAACAAATTCTATGCAATTCAATTTCTTGTAATTTATTTTCTTTTCATTTAAATTCCACATTTACAATTAAACGATCTTAATATTAAAGTGGAAAAATAATATCAGAAAACATGTCAAACAAATGTAAATTCGATAACTCAGAGCATAAAATCTAATAATAAAAAACTAGTAATTATAGTAATCAAAATTAGTGTAACATCTAAGTATCTCAACGGGTTTTGCTGAAGATGAAAGATCACTCGAGAATGAGGCCTAAAAGATCTTTCACACTTTACAAGATTTTTTTATTTTTTATTTTAAAATAAAATATTGAACT
The DNA here is from genome assembly GCA_903798325.1 of Fraxinus xanthoxyloides. Lineage (NCBI taxonomy): Eukaryota > Viridiplantae > Streptophyta > Magnoliopsida > Lamiales > Oleaceae > Fraxinus > Fraxinus xanthoxyloides. The sequence continues at coordinate 6,456 of CAIGRL010258636.1, read as the reverse complement.
TTAAGGCAGAAATCTCAACGACACTGTCCTGCGATCTTAGTCAGATCTTTTACCCACTTTAATTGCATATTTTATTCTTTGTTAAACTCAAAACAGATGAACAAACACTTACTTTTATTGGTATAGGTAAAAAATAAAACAAATTAGTATTTGGAAATTTTGTTATATATTTTTATTTTAAAAACATATTTAATGTTCACCTTACATTTTTATTGACAAATAAATAATCATTTGCTGTTTGGTAACAAATTTTTTTAAAAGCTGAACTAAAAGTTCAACCGACAACAGTCATGCCATACGAGCGGTTTGTTCCGTAAAACTCTTACGAATGGAAAAAAATTGAATGCATATTAGAATCTGGGAACTTCAAAAGTTCACCTCATGTCCCGAAATTTCTGATGCGATCCTGATTTGAAACGTGAACTACCATTGTTTCTTAGTTTATGATAAGTAATGTTGAAGATGAACTTGCTACTAGTATAAAATTTTAAAAATTTGAGATTGTAAGTGGTACATATAAAAAAAAGTTGGTGATATTTGTAAAAAAAATAAAAAGTGTTGGGTTTGAAATTACAATTATTCATTTTAATTTTGGTAATTTTATTGTTTTTTCAGAGGCTGAAAGGGAATTAAACTTGTAGAACAAGGCCAATGGTACCCTAGTGACAGGATTTTAAATTGTCCTACAGTGTAAAGGCAATTTACTGGAGGGAAAAAACAGCAACACGTGAGAGAGAGATTATTTGGTATAATGCTCCCATGAAATGGAAAAATAGAAAACAACAAAACTATAATTTTTATTTATATTACGTAATTATGATTTTGAGACTCATTATTTTGTTAAAAACTCCAAAAGTATGAATAAATTTTCTATAATTTTATTAGGTATAACTTATCTAATTTTTGTTAAAAACTCCAAAAGTTGAAAATTGAACTATGAAAAATAGTCTAATTTTTTCATTTAGTCACTGTTTGAGCCACAATAATTTTCTCATACTCATTCTTCTATTCATTTTCAACCACACATTCTTCAATATAATAATATTTTCCATCACATCAATAATTTTCCTTTATTTTCAACCACACATTCCCTACTACATCAACAATAAAAATACATTCTTACTCCTAAAATGTGCACTAAACAAACTCTTAAAAAACTTGAAAAATGTATAATTGTTAAATTATAGGAATTATTAAATAAATATAGTATTTTACAATTTTAGATGTTTAGTATGTATTATTTTAATTATTAAATGATTTTTGAAATGATTAAAATTTTAAAATAACATTTAAAAAAAAAAGAAAACGTTTTTTTATCGCGTAAACCTCGACTAGGCTTGTTTAAACTCTTAAAACTTGAAGAATTGCATGCACGAGTAATTATGTTTTACGCTTTGCAGAACATTGATCACAATCATAGTTTAAACTTATAAAAAAAAAAAGTACAAATGTTTCATAAATAAATAATTAAAAATTAAAATGAAAAATAAACAATCCCACCTACCCCCATCTTCCTCCTACCCACTGCAACCACCACCTACGCGTTCTCAAATTTGGAAGATGGACACACGTTCCGATCATTATTATTCTGAATTTCAGGCCTTGTTAGATATATTTCTCTTTGACCTTTTCAATCAAGTATTATTCAATAAAATAATATTATACGCAACTCAAATTTTTTTTCCTTTTTTTCTGAAATTGCACATTTTTCATCAATATACAATTTTAAAATATATTTTACATTAAAAAGAAGAAGAAGCTCAAACAGACCCTTAATTAACAGCGGCACGGTACCCGCATAAAGGCTTTTTTTAAATTTTAATCTCTACCGAACACGTCCTAAATGAAAAATAAAAATTAAATGACACTTTTTATTTAATTTAATATACTGTGTAGCGTTATCTAACCCCTTTTTTGAGCCTCATTTTGAGAGAAAAATGTATTTTTGGAGAATAAGTGGATACTTTTTTTCTTTTAATTTTGATTTACGTGTAATATTATTTTTTTAAAAAAATATGTGGTTAAAAATGAATATTGAAAAAAAAAAATTGAATTAAAAAAAATAAATTAGGTCCAACAACTCCCTAGAGGCCAAATAAAAAAAAAAAGAGAAAAAAGTTTTGTTGCCCAAGACGTGAACCACGTTGATGATAATCCCACCACCAAACAGATTTTCTTTGACGAAGTAGGATTGTATTTATAATTAATGATTTCCTCGTTTCTTGACCTTGACATTGAGGTCCTCGTGAAGGTGCAGCCACTGCTCTTCTTGATTCGTTGCTTCTAACTGTTAGAATCCTAGAGGAAAAAAATGGAGTCGCTTAAAGAAAACACAGTGAAACAGCCGTTGTTACAGTACAAAGAACCGTCTCCACCGCCAGTGGCGGCCGGGGAGCAGGTTAGCTCTGAGCTTGAAGATATTCTATCAGACACCAGCTTGTCGTGGTGGCGCCGCTTCAGGAAAGGGACTTTGCTCGAGTTGAGGACTCTTTACATCCTTGCAGCTCCTGCGGTTATAGTATACTTGCTCAATAATATTATTTCAGTGTCCACTCAGATATTCTGTGGCCATCTCGGCAATCTTGAACTTGCTGCTACTTCTCTTGGCAACAATGGCGTTCAACTTCTAGCCTATGGAATCATGGTAACCCTGAATCTGTCACCACCTGTACCCCATTCCCCTCAAATTTACGTACTTTTACGATTGCAATTATTGCTCAAGTATCGTCTTGTGCCTGTAATGAGCAGCTAGGAATGGGAAGTGCAGTAGAAACGTTGGCTGGGCAGGCATATGGAGCTCACAAATACGAAATGCTTGGGATATACATGCAAAGATCAACAATCCTCCTTATGCTTTCTGGGTTACCATTGATGATAATTTATATATTCTCCAAGCCAATTTTGCTGTTGCTAGGTGAATCAAAAAGCCTTGCATCTGCAGCAGCTTTGTTCATCTATGGCCTAATACCTCAGATTTTCGCGTATGCTGCAAATTTTCCTATACAGAAGTTCTTACAGGCACAAAGTATAGTAAATCCCAGTGCATATATATCTGCAGCTGCACTGGTAATGCATATTTTCTTGACATGGCTGGCCGTGTTCGTGTTTGGTTGGGGTTTGTTGGGTGCAGGATTGGTGTTGAGTTTTTCGTGGTGGGTTATAGTAGCTGGACAGTTTGTGTATATTGTATTGTCTGCTGAATGCAGATATACGTGGACTGGATTCAATTGGCTGGCATTTTCTGAACTTTGGGATTTTTTCAAACTATCTTCTGCATCTGCTGTGATGTTGTGCCTGGAGACTTGGTACTTTCAGATTTTGGTTCTCATTGCTGGCTTGCTTCCCAATCCTGAACTGGTATTAGACTCATTATCTATTTGGTAAGTCCAAAGTTTACTTCAGCATTCTTGTCCACTTGAAAAGTTATTTCATGTTCTGAATAATTAATTAAAATGTAGCGTAACAATCCTTGGATGGGTATTCATGGTTGCGGTTGGGTTCAATGCTGCTGCAAGGTTAGTAAATTTTGACCTTTTGTGACTATTTCTTGCTGAATATTTTAAAATAGTTGCTCAAAGTACAGCACAACCAATTAAATATTAATTATTTATTTACGGATTCTAATAAAAAGAATTACACTGTTATTTTTTATAAAATTATTTGTCCAAATGGAGATTCAACATTAAAAAAGTCGTAAAATATTTGTCAAGTATCTTACTAAGCCCGTGTCGTGGATTTTTTTAATCAAAAAAGTTTGAGGAACCAGACTTAAATTTGTTTACAAATTAACTCTGCATAATTACTATTTTACCCCTCTCCATTCCGAGACGAAGGGCAAAATGGACTTTTTATTGTGTAGCGAGTCCAAAAATAGAAACTTTATTCGTTCTACCATTAAATTAAGAGTTGTGCTTGGGGTATATGGTGGGTGGCGGTTCCCTACCGAACCCTCACAATAGGGAAATTTATTTGGCAATTTGTGAGTAACACTTCCTTTAAATATTTTTCAGTACATATGGCTTTTGTTCATTAAGTAAACATCATGGGTCTGACATAATTGGGCCAAAATTCAATTTTTTGTCTAAAGTGGCCTAGCCAGTTGCTAAGTTCAAGGTAAAAAAGACCTAGTGCTTTTTCTTTTTGAATTTTGGTGGGTGCACAGAAATTGAACACCATATAAACACATCATACCACGCACAAGTAGGTGGGATCCGTCATTTTTTTGCAATTTTTAACTACGCGATAGGGTGCACTGTTTTAGTCTATTCTGACCAATTTCTGTTGTTTCTTCTTATGTACAATGGGAAAAGCCTTTCTTTTCTCACTTTTCACTGTTTTGCTAAGAATTGAATCATAATAATTTAATTCATTATTTCCTAATTAATTGAATTTTATAGCGTGCGGGTTAGCAATGAACTTGGAGCTGGACATCCAAAGTCAGCTGCATTTTCTGTTGTGGTGGTGACATTATGCTCCTTAATAATATCAGCGATTTGTGCCGTTGTATCACTTGTGCTTCGCCATCAATTAAGTTATATCTTCACCGGCGGAAAAGCTGTTTCTGATGCTGTCTCAGACCTTACACCACTTATGGCCATCTCCATTATTCTTAATGGCATTCAACCCGTTTTGTCCGGTGAGAAAACATTCTTTCACGCCCTAATTTCCATCAAGTACTAGATACTTTTACCAGTGTAGCGTTTTCTCTAACGTCAACACTTCTTTGACGTTCATATGCCTAACACGTAAAATTTTCAAATGATGTATGTGGATTGAATTGGCAATACAAGGTGTTGCGGTCGGGTGTGGATGGCAAGCATTTGTTGCTTATATTAATGTTGGATGTTATTACATGATTGGAATTCCAGTGGGTGTGGTTCTTGGCTTTGTATTCAAATTTGGAGCTAAGGTACATCACTCTAATTTTTGTATGTATTGTGTGATGGTGAATATATTGGCTTTAAGCTTCTCTTCGAGAATGATTATTAGTAATTTCTTAGGAGTGGTAGTGGAGATCACGAAATGTACGGAATGAGAAGTAATTTTAAATATGTGGGTTGCAGGGAATATGGTTTGGAATGCTGGGAGGCACACTCCTACAGACCATAATTTTATTATGGGTCACGATTCGGACCGACTGGAACAAGGAGGTACATACATATTATATTAACTATTACGATTTTTAAGTACCTCAAAGAGTGTTATTATATTCGAATTTTCACTATAAATATTTACATTTTAATTAAAAAATAAGAAATTTGTAGAGAGAGAAGAAAACCAATTCTCAATTTAATCTTACACTGTGTGCAACTTTCAGGTTCAGAACGCAAAGAGTCGGTTACAAAAATGGGAAGCGACGAAAGAACAAATTCGCCTGATTAATTAATTAGCCTTCACATATTTTGCCTTCAAGAACTATTACCTTTTATGTATTTTGTTCTCTCTCGTTTAAATGGTGATAAAAACCATGTCAATTAAATTATTTGATATTCTTCGTTAATTAAAAGTTTTGGATTTGATTTCTTCTATGCTTGATCTTACTCTCCTTACACTTTATTGCTTGTTAATTATAATGTCTTTGTACAATCGACATTTTGTTCACGATTTTATTACATGTAGATGACTTTGTCCAGATGTGGGATAATTTCGCAATGGATAATTATATTCCTACTACAACTTTATTTCTTGCATCACATTTTAATTAAATTTAGGATTCTTAATCTTTACTCATTATAACATTTATGATCGTTTGATTGTAAAGATGGAATTTGTGTGGAAAGAAATAAATTCGCATGAATTGAATGTTTATAATTTGTTTTACTGTAAATTATAATTAATTGTGTTTGATTGATATAATTTTTCACTTAGAAAATGTTGTAAGATTCGTATCCGTTTGACTTTGTTATTCATGGAAATTGTTCATTAAAGTGATTTTTTTGTTATCATTGGATATAGAATTTGTTCCAATTGTCAAACAAAAATAAATAAAAAAATTACAAAAAAAAAAAGTTTACTATATAGAATACCAATGGTTTGACTTTATTTTGCATAAAAATTATCAATAAAAGTGATAATTTTTTTATTATTATTGTATATAGAATTTTTTCCAATNTTACTCATTATAACATTTATGATCGTTTGATTGTAAAGATGGAATTTGTGTGGAAAGAAATAAATTCTCATGAATTGAATGTTTAGAATTTGTTTTACTGTAAATTATAATTAATTGTGTTTAATTGATATAATTTTTCACTTAGAAAATGTTGTAAGATTCGTATCCGTTTGACTTTGTTATTCATGGAAATTGTTCATTAAAGTGATTTTTTTTTGTTACCATTGGATATAGAATTTGTTCCAATTGTCAAACAAAAATAAATAAATAAATTACAAAAAAAAAAGTTTACTATACAGAATACCAATGGTTTGACTTTATTTTGCATAAAAATTATCAATAAA
>CAIGRL010258625.1:0-12836 GCA_903798325.1 Fraxinus xanthoxyloides | reverse complement strand
GGCAACCTGGTTCTTAGCGGCATCGCCTATCAGTCTCTCGCTGTCGGTGAAACCCACATAAGACGGCGTCGTTCTGTTTCCTTGGTCATTTGCTATGATTTCCACACGGTCATGCTGCCACACCCCAACGCACGAATATGTTGTGCCGAGATCAATTCCAATAGCTGGTCCCTCTCCTTTTCCTGCCATTGCTGCTCGAATTTGAGTAGGCAAGATATTTTGCGTAGGGAAGAGAGACGGTGTTGTGGAGAACTAGGGTTTCAAGGGAGATGTAACAATAATGAATCAGAAGTATATATAGCAGCTGCCGAGTCTCAGCGTTTCTGATTTAATTTTCGCGTTCTAGAATGTTCGAAAACCCAAAATGGAAGGCAGCCGTTGGATTGGTTGGAAAAATATTGGACGGTGTGAGATTCTTTCCGTTATTTTCGCAAACTGACTCAGTCCTTTTCCACGCCTGTCGCCAAAAAAGAAGATTCCACGTCGATTATCATGATATATATTTCCGTTAACAATTTAAAATATTTTTTAGTAAATTTGAATAAAAATTGATGTAATATATAGTCGAAAAATTGATAAAAGTTATGAATCTCATAATATATGTACTGAAATATTAACTTTGACTTCGATTTTTATTAATTTTTTTAGCTAAAAATATATTAGAGTGAAATTATGGTTTATCCACGATTTTATTTAAATAAAGTAATTCATCCAACATTTTTCGTTTAATTCATCACATTACATGTACTGAAATTGTGATTCCAAATGCGTTTTGGATATAATGGCATTACCAACTATTGTTGATAATATCGACCGGGGACGTTAGATGTGTGTGCTGAAGAGCATATGAAAATAAAGCGGGTAAGATTTTAACCCATTTTTATGTCTAATTCAACTGACCAAACCAAACATTTTTCTATATATGGGCGGGCTTCCTCCTAGGAGATGTTAGGCCTGGATGCTCAAGTTGTTGGGCCGAAAAGCAAGATTATTATAGGGCATGTTTGGTACGACTTAAAATCCAATTAAAATTGAAAATATGATCGTTATTGGGTTCCACCCGTCTAATAAAAATCAACAATAACGACTATATTTTCAATTTTAATCCGATTTTAATTTCTACCAAACACCCTCATAGTATCAAGGGTTTTTTTCTAGCCACTTCCCAAATTGCTCTCACAAGTGCAAGTTTTGTGTAAATGTATAATTTGCAAGGAATGAATTTCCCCTGCAGTTGATCTTGAAGGACTAATCCAGAGCAGGACAATTTATTGGATACCTCCAAGATCAAGAAAACAATAATTTCTTATTCTGTCTTGTCTATCTTTACGACTTACCTCTTTTCAATTCTCGTCTTAACTAAGTTGTGCTTATTTGGTGCTTTTTTAGTTTCGTTCGATTTTGACAATGGCACTCCATTGAACTGAACTTCTCAGCCAAAATATTTGTTGCTACGGCTACCAATTTCCTGGATTATTTATATTTGACTAGTATGTCAGAGAACCATAGGTTCTTGCATCCAATAAAAGAACGATCGCTGCCTTGTACACGCCTTAATGATATATTTTATGATACTCGTAGTTTTCGAGTAATTCCTTGCAACATAAATCTGATAAGGTCAATGTTGAAAATCATGTTAGATAATAGAGTCGTCTAAATGTGCAAGAGAGATTGATCATGAACTTGTGTATCAATATATTTAATGACAGTGAAAACATACAAATATTCCATAAAGTTTGCTTGTTCCAAGAAGCACGAATTGTGGTTTTTGACTCAAATTTCTTCCTTAGACAATTAGACTCCATAAAAAAAACAAGGTATGATCATAGTCGACCATGATATTTTTGGAGCCTAATGTCAACTTCAAATATGAGGTCCTATGAATATTAAATCCTTGTTTGATATTAGCAAATTTTGATAAAAGTTAATGGAATGTGTAGTTAAACAGTTGTGGATCTTATAAAATGCGTGGTTAAAATTAATTATTGACTTTGATTTAAAAATAATTAAATATAATTAAAACCCAATTGAACATAATTAGAAAAATTGGAAGACAAAATACAAGATTTAAACTCCAGTACTAACATAAAAAGGGAAAAAAAGAATAATAAGTAGATCGAGAAAATCCAAACTAGATTACATAACCCATAGAGTATTAGTTTAATTAAAACATTAATCAATAAAATGAGACTATGCCTTTAGCAACAACTCCTTCAATAAGTGTAAAATTCACAAAAAGAGCGTTAGAAAAAGTAATGTCCGTAAATTTTGAAAAGAGAAAAGTGATCTTTTGTTTCTTGTTCAGAAAAAGAAAAATGATAGATAAAATAAATAGTCAGACTAATTATATATAGAGAATGACCGTGATATGTATCTGATAAATTTCATGTCATTTATATGAATTTTTTAGAGATGTTTACACTTTCAAACTTTATTAAATTCTCGTGTTTGCAAAATAATTCTAATTTAAAGAATTTTGTAACTATATTTTCATTTTTATTCAACCAGTCAATTAACCTTACATAATTTGGAGTCCTCATCAAAGCAGAACCTTAGGTGATCGCCTACGCCACATATAGTCAAGGCCGGCCCTAGTTCTGATCTTGTGACAAGCTCCTCATAAAATTTACATTTTCCTTTCCTGGGTTGTTTGTATTACATGTAGGATTTGTTACTAAAAGTCCAACTTCTTAAGTTAGTTACCTCGTCTTAATTTGATAAATGCAAGTATAGCCATTTTAATATATTGGTTTTCCCTTGCATCATGCACGGTGTGATACCAAGCAACTATAGCACATGCATGAGAACCATTTCACTTTGTTAAGAATTATGTATCGCTCTGATACCAATTTTTTGAGAATTCGAGCCATATAATTAAAAATGAGAAAAATAAACAGTATGAAGAATATTGGATTACACAATACCATAAAATTTATGTAGAAGAGGAGGGGAATTTCATATAACAAGCAACTAAAATTGTCTTACTAGATTTGATACTGTCAATTTAAATTTAAACAATTCTCTCAAATTTTTAATATACATAACAATAATCTAATTGTTATTTTAAGTCTTTTAAGAGCCTACATCACGTGAAGTATATATATGAACTTATTATAAACGTTTTGAATGAAATACAACTCAAGAAACGAGTCAAAATTGAAAAATAATTTTCGCCCAAATAACAGTGACACTTGAGCGCATGCTCCCCCGCTCGAGCGAAACGCTGGCACCAAGTGAGTGAAACACTGACCTTCCTTTGGACCAATCAAATAATCACTAGAATAACACATACACAAACACCTTTTAATATTCTAAATTAATTAATCTCTACAAGAAATGTTGTTTTGGCAACATGTTTCAATTAATTCACTTTTGAATATTTTATCTCTCAAAAGAGTCCTTTGTACCAAAATTTGAAAAAGAAAATCACTGAATTTGCAAATTTGAGTTATTTTGAAACTTTAGGGACCTTAAGGTTAATAATTCAAAACTTTAGCGATCAAGAATTAATTATCCAAAACTTAGGGGTCAATAATTAATTATTGAAACTCTAGGAGTCAAAAATTAATTATTCAAAACTTTAGGGATCCAAAAATTAATTATTAAAAAATTTAAGGCTCAATTTAAACCAATTATAAACTTTCCAGAGGCTTAATTGGAAAATTTAGAACTTTAATGGCCCAAATTAATTAATTTTCAAACTTTAGGTACTAAATTACTAAACACTGAACTTTAAAATGCCCATCCAATTTTAACCTTAAAGGATTGAATTACCAAAGTTTTAAACTTAAGGGGTTGAAACATTAAAAGTAGATTTTAAATATTGCAACCCTAACCCTAATTCTTAAATTGCAACCAAAGACCTTAAATTTTCAAATTTTCAAGCAAAGCCCCCTCAAAATTTAAAACTCGATTCTCAATGATTCAACATGAATTGACTCTAATACCACTTGTTGGGAATACTCTTTACCGTCATAAGAATGTTCATGTTGGATAATAAAAAGTATGTAAATCAAAACGGAAGCGTACCTATATTAGCCATGATTAAAGTGAGGAATGAATCATGCGGTTTTAGTTTTCAAATCAACAAGTTGTTTCTTTATTTTTCTCTGAAAATGGGAGTCATAACAGAATGAACAGAACGTATGATCCGGGGGCCAAACCATATATATATATATGTACTAGGGTCCATTATTGACCTAATTCGGTCCATTATGAAATTATGAGCATCCATGGTCTCTACACATAAAGGCCTCCACTTTAATTGGATACTTCAAAGCCCAAAATATCGAAAATCTTATTAGATCACTTTAAACGGGTTTAACCAAATTTGATGATTTTTAATTTAATACACAATATTTCACATATAAGCTCACGTATTCGATTAAAAAACTTACATAATGACATTAACAAAAGATAAAATTAGTGAAACACGATGACTAGAAAAAAAAAATTTTAAATACCATATATTTTTAGTTTGTAATCTTAATGAACTATTTATTCGTTACACTGCTTTCAGTAAATTATTTAAGCAGCAAACTTACTTATTTAAAGATCAAGGAAGATAAAGGCCATTCCAAGCTCGACAGGAGGATTATTTGTAAAAGTTGGGAATTAGTATAAAAGCATAGAGATTCGTTTCCAGTTTACGTGGCCGTCACATGGATTCTTAGACAACTAATGCGTTTAACTAAAGTGTATTTAGATTCACATAAAGATATGAAATTAACTTAGTTAAATAAAATCAATTTGAACTCGAGAGAGATGAATTGAATATGTTAGAAGAATTTGATCGAGTAAAGATAATCAGTTGTTATAAACTTTGGTGACTGAGATTAAGGAGATAACTATGGTGAACTCGTAAATCCTAACATTTAAACCGTAATATATAAAAAAAATCATATTTAAAATAAAAAAAAAAAAACAAAAAATATGATAAACTACTTTTATTTGCTTTCAATCAAATTGAAGTTAAGAATAATTTAAACAACGATTAAATAGTAGTCATCGTGGAAATAATTATTTGGATCATTAGGCTCACTTTATTATTTGTTACGATCCGTACACTTACGAGATGCAAAATTGACAACGGCGTGCACTTCCTTTTTTTTTTTTTTGTAGTGTACAAATATTCCATTATGATGGTACTGTTAGGCCTCTTCTGTTGAGGCTTTAAGTCATCCCTACGTGGCAACCAACTAGCAAGATAATCAGGCCCACATTCCATATCATCATCCCCACCTAGTTGAGGTGGGATCATAGCCGAGGTGATGCATCACTATTCGTTGTACCGTGGAGGACCGAACCTCCAAGGTCGAGGTGATGTGCCACATCTGCTACATGAAGAAGTCCAAGACGATCATACTCCTAATTGATGGAAAGCATCTTCTTACGTCACTTCTTCCAATGAGATATTTTGTACAAATCTTCTCACAATTGATTGATGGGATAATTCTGCAGAAGACACTTAGTCAAATTGTCAGTCTATATTTCAGAGGTTAGAGTGGCTTTAGAATGGCTGCATTTCAAAAGCACAAAACGTCCCGTCAACCTAAGATTGATGGAAGACGCTATAGAATAATAAAAAGTTCACACTTAGTGTTATTTGAAGGTAATATAACTTTAGATTCTGAAAGCTAAGTTTGCTCTCAACTTATATTCACTTCATACCCTACCAGATCTTACCATTTTTTACTTTGTGACTCACGTGTTTAGCATGTCTCACACTCTTAATTCACTTATACATCGACTAATTTGACAGTCGAAGTGTACTCGATTGCCTCTCTCGCTATTGGAGAAGGCTACGTGTAACTTACAATTTGTCCAAATATACAAAGCAAAGCTTACGTAGACGTGAGAAGAATCGAGATATGTTGATCACGGCACCCATAAAAAAATATTAAGGTCAACAATTACTGTAATCATAGCTTGGTCATCAATCTTTATGGTAAGTTACTGTTCCTTGCCTAACCTTTCATCCTTTCTTTCCTTTTGCAACTCTTCCTTTTCATTTCCATGTATTTAATTGCTTCAATTACTTCCGTCAATTGAAGTCCTCAGCTTGTTACTCATTTCCTTTTCTACGTCATACTGCTGCACCCTTTCTTCTGTTCAATTAATAAACTCAATTCAAATCTCTATTAAATTTCCAATAATCTCTAACTCGACTCATGTTCTTCACCAAACCCATATTACGTCTTGATAATGGTTGTTGCACCAATACATTGGGAGGTGTCATCATTTCACAATTAATTATAGTTGACACGAATTAAATATCAAGTTCATAAAANTGAGATCAAGATTCGGATCTCGTTTCAATACAAAAATGCATCACAATTATGGACATCAATTTTTTTATTCTTTCTTCACTTTATTTCGCTAAATACGTTATACTACTTTTATTTATTTCATTTTAAAAAAAAAAAAAAAAAAGGATTGTTTAGATCGTATGAGACACTATCACAATTTTATTTTATTTTTTTTAACTTAGACTTGTAGCATAATACGGATATCTATTTCGAAAAATATGATCTAAAATGTAATTTTCGTCGAACAAAAAGGAAAAGCTCTTATACTTGCAATAAAAGGACCTAAGGATTCGCTCTTCTTTGCCTTATTGGTTTTTAGTGATAGGTTGTATAGGAACTATTGGGAAAAAAATCCCACTAAACGTGCAATGGACATAGTGAAATCGAAAAGATAAAAACAAGTCGAAAAGACAAAAGCATGAATTAAATGTGGTTTGGGAAAGGGCATACAATGACATGAGAATGTGACTTTATTAACTTTAGAAAATCTCACAACAAGAGTTTTTTTGTCTTTTTTTAGTTGTTCCTCTGCTCGATTGTGCCTCTCTCCGTCTAATTCTTTTCCGGCCTGTGTAAGTCTATTTCATTGTGCTTGGTGCTATAGTTATAGCTTTGTCCTCAATCTTTATGATAAGTTATTGTTCCTTGACTTTTTTTTTCGTTTGCGAATTGCAAATCTTCATTTTCCTTGTATTTAATTGCTAAAATTACTTCCCTCAATTGAAGTAGACATGAACAAAATTTGTCAAACTTGTCATATATATTTTTTTGAAAATAACGTTATCTAACACCACTGGTGTTACAATATCAGTATAGGTGACGTCAAGTGATAAGTTCAATGAAATATAAAATAAAATATTTAATTTAATTATACCTCTTATTTAATACAACATTAGTGTCATCTAAATCGATGTTTTAACATCAATGGTGTTAGGGTAAGGCTATTCCATTGTGTTTGGTGCTATATTTATAGCTTGGTCCTCAATCTTTACGTTAAGTTGTTCACCCTTGCCTGCCTAACATTTCAATCTTCTATTTCTTTTCACAAATCTTCCTTTTCTTTGTATTTAATTGCTAGAATATCTTCACTGAGTTGAAGTTTACAACTTGATAATTCTTTTGTTTAATTAATAAACTAAAATATCTGTTCATTTAATTTGAGTTGTATCCCCAACAATTAATAAAATGTAATTAATATAGGGGTGATAATGTTCACACCACAATTTTTTTATAACTATAGAATATTTTAATTATGTTAAATGTTATTTACCTTGTTTATTATCACATTTATATTCTTTACTTTTTTCTTCATCATATTTTTTATTTTTAACATATTTCTAATTAGAAAATCTTGTTCTTAATCATGATTTTTGTTCAAAAGTAATGTTATGTGCTTTAAAATAAGGTTCAAATATTTAATCATGTTTTTCGCATTTTTATTTATTCCATTGTATTCAAAAATGCATTGGACAAATGAATATCATAAAAATTTTCTTTGAAAGAATTAATAATCAAGAACAATTTATGTTAATTAAAAAATAAGAGTACAATGAAAAAAAGTTTGAGACATAAATATGACAATATGTAAATATTAGGAATCTTTCGTGAAATTAAAATATAGTTTAATTATTAAAAATTGTGATGTGAATATAATTAACCTTGGTATAGTCGAAAATATAAATTTACTTGTGTTATTTTGGTGAACTGTCAAGCTTGATTTGTTTGTTTTTCTGTCTCTCATTTGTCATGTTTAACTTATTTATCGTCAAACATATTTTAATCGTTTGTCGTTTAGTAGACATAATTTGTTTTTGGTGTAGTGTCAACTATCGAGTATGTAATCACGGTATTCCTCCGTCGTAAGTGAGGTTCTATTAAATTAAATTTTAAAAAAAGAATTGTTGATTGAAGACATGTTAAATATAAACATATTAAAAAAAGTAAGAAATCAAATATAATAATTGACTTGTAACTTGTGAGAAACTAAAAAGGAAAGCAAACCTATTTTTATGAGATAGGGGAGTATTAAAAAGGAATAAAAACGATTGAAGAGGCGAAAATAGGAAAAAGAAATCTTATGGAGTGAGTTTTAGAGTTTAGTGATTTTACCAGGAAATTCAAGAAATTTACGCTTGCTTGTTTGTAATGGAATGAGAAAAACATATTAGAGAGAAGAAAGATTGAGAATTTGCGTTGTTTAATGTTTGTTAGATTTAGTCTTTCTTACGATCTTTCAACCAAATAGAACGAATACGCTTCGATTTTGGATCAAGTGTCTCAACTGGCTTGGTACCGAGGGTACGCTCTTGTATAATTTATTGGTTCTGCTAATATTTGTAATATGAAAATTTTTCATTCGTCAAATTTTCTATTGAGCCACAAAAATATAGTGGAACGAAGAGGTTGTCTAACTTTTGTTGAGAGGTCAAAAATTGTTCGAAATTTGAGAGGTCAAAATTTGGATCTTCCGTCTGGATAACTCATCACAAACTGGATTAGCTTCAAAGTATGTGTAGTGGAACAAAGAGGTGGTCTAACTTTTGTTGACAAAACCCGAAAGAAGGAATTCAAGAACACAAAATTTTGAATCCACCAAATTATGAAAAAACAAATAAAATCACGATTTTTATTAATTTAAGATGATGAAAAACAATGAATTAATCATTTATTTATAAGGATTTACATGAAAACCTAGTTTAAACAAACTTCTAAAAAAATTCAAAATAAACTAAATGACAAAAGAAGCACTAAAATTTTAAATGCAATTTTTGAGTCTTAAATGAATTCGGATGGTCAAAATCTATCATATATCACAGCAAAGTTGTGTGTTCTACTTGTCTCATAGTTTTTTTTTTTCCCTTTTTGGTCCAATTTTTCTTCAATTCATTCAAGCATATGTTCTACATCAATTGTTGTTCAATGTAAAAAAACAAATCAACTCCTATAACACGTAGGATAAAGAAAACTAATTCTCATTCTACCTCGGACAATGCAAATTCTTACATAACAAATGCTTACACTACGTACAATAAAGATCGAACTTCACATTTTGATCTCTTTACAAGAAAAAGGGTGACATCCCTTTGCTTGCATGTCGAATGCGCAAGCAGTGGTGTAGCCACAATTTTCACAATGCAAAAGGGACGAAAAAATCTTAAAGGGGCAAAATATACGTTCTTAAATTTTCAAGATTTCTACATAGATTTGAAAAAAAAAATTAGAGACTCGATTCAGCCCGACTCAACTTTTTAGACATACTTGTTTTCTTTTTCCAGTATAGAAAAGGGATATATTAGAACATGTGAAGTGAATCCCAGTTGTGACTTGTGATGAGATTCCAGTGCAATTTACAGATAATGGCATCTATAAAGTTCATTTTCCGCGTCAATAATGGGGTTCCATTTGTCTACCATTTACAGTGGGTAATATTAGAATTGATTCTACTCTAATAATGGTTTGAATATCGACAATATGACTTGGTGAGTTCGATTTAAATAAACAATCTGGATCAAATCCAGAATATGAACTGGAGATCCAACACAGAAATGGAATATGTTTGTGTTCGGGACAATTAAAAACTAAAAAGTACAACTTGCCTATTTGGTATGGTATGCGGTCAAGTGAATTGTAGTTCGAATTTTCATTAATAGAAAGTCTTAATTATTAGTATTTATCAGCCTTAGTATCCAATATAATCTCGACTATCTTAAAAGAGGCAATCCATCATTTACTGTTCATTTATGAAGCTTTTTTTATTCCCATCTTATCCATATCCATCCTCCACTCTTGAAGCTTTACAACAAAAATGGTAATATGAAGTTTTCTAGTACCCACCATTGTTGACTTTCTTATGTCTATGCCTTCCTCTTAAATAAAGGAAAAATAAAAGCAACCCTTTATCATCTATAGCCAATTCTAAGCTTAATTCTATTCTTGCTTCTTCGAACACAAACCCTAGCTGCAGTGGACTCTCTCCTTTGTTCTTTGCTTTTCTTATGCAGATTTAGACTCTCATACGCGTGCCCCGCAAGAGCTTCATCAATTTCTTTCTATTTACTGTTAATCAGTTAACTGTCTTTTTTTTTTTTTTGAGTTTGAACCTTTTCTAGAAGTTTTTCAAAGGATGTAAAAATTTCCACGGACATAGAGCATCGACGTCCTCAGGTATGTCGATTTCATTTTTTTTTTAAATTTTAAAGTTATCTCCATCGTCGATTTAGGGTTCTTTATTTTTTGAAAAATTATTTTCTTATATGTCGATTTGTGATGAGTTATATTCGAATCTTGTGTATTGTGATTATTTCTTTCCCTTTTTCTGTATATAGAATTTCCATTTTTAGGAAGTGGTATCGATGACTGTAGTGAGTTGTGTTTTAACTTATCTGAAGGTTTGTCAAAGAACTAGAATCTTACGAAAATAGAACACTGGTGACATCAGGTATGTCAATTTCATATGATATTTGCTTCAGTTTAGAGTTATTTCCTAATTTAGGTTAGGGTTCTTTCTGTTTTCCAACAATTTCTTTATGTATCAATTCTTGATCATTTTATCTTCAAATCTTGTGTACTTTCAATCGAACTTTTATCTTCAAATCCTGTGTATCTATACGAAAATGAAGCTTCTCCTTTATATAGTGATATATGAGACTGGTTATTGGAAGACAATATTTTTGTTATTCTTGGATAATATTGGATAAGATTGTTAGATTTATTCTTTTATACTTGCAGGTGAGAATTTTAGCACTAAATGCCTCATATTTTTTGAAAATTGGAGGCCATGTCGTTGTATCAATCAAGTTTTGTGTTATTGATTCTTATATAACTTCAAGTATGAGTCTTCAGTTGCAATTGTATTGTTTATCTTACTTTCCATTGATGTTCATATTGAATTTTCAATACATGTTGACTACATTTTCCATACCCTCATTTACCATAATAGAGAGGATGTCAACATTACTATTCACCTTGAAATTGAGCTTTCACACTAAATGGGTTCCATGCTGTAGTTGAACTGGTTTTACCCTATTTACTCAAAAGAGGCTTAATTGTTTTTATGGTCATGCAGACAAATGAAATTAATATGGTTGCTTTATTGTTTCTATTTTGGACTGGCACAAATTATTTGTCTGAAATTTTGACTTATGTGCTATCTTGTGGTGAAAGAAAAGCAAGAGCAAGAGCAAGAGCAAGAGCAAAAGACAAAAACAAGAGAGAGAAGAAAATTGGAGATCACATGGAGCTAGCTACCCCTTCAAGTTTCTCTTCTTTTTCTTTCTTCTGCACCTTGAAAGAAAATATTACAGCGTCCAATTTCTATACTACTTCAGAGATATTTTCTCGTTTCGTAAAGAAAAAGCAATAGCAGAATGTAAAGGGTATTTTTCTTTCTCTATTTTCATTCACACATTCTCTTCATTCAACTTCCTTTCAGTCTTTTCTCTCATTTTTTCAATGTCATAAGTTTCTCCAATTGAACTATCCAGATTCTTGTTTGTAGGTTTATGTAGTACGTTTATTTTGGTTATTTATTTATAATAACTTGTAAAATTTGTAATAAGTTGTTGGTTCATGAGCTTTCTTTGTACTGTTTACGAACACTATTTTTTTCCTTCTAAATTATATCTTCAGTTATTGTTCACAAATTTTGATATTGTAAACTTTAGTTTTATTGTATGTATGTTTTAACAAATGTAAGATTATTTCTTTGTAATACTTTTACTTTCTACAGCTACAATTGGGCTTCAACTATTCTACAAAAATTGTTTGTATTGTGATGGATATTTTTGTACCATCTGGTGATGGAGATATTGATTTAGCTAACCTTCAAACTACCTCTCAAACTATGTATTCGTCAACAACATAATCAAAGAGAAATCAATTGGTACAATCGATTGGTAATTGAGCTCAATGATCTTCGAAAGATGAATATTACGTATGTCATATGGAGAGAATAACTTACGTCTTGTTGAAATGTATGAATCTACCATACATCATGATTTTGAACTTTCAACGTCAAACCAAAAAGTAGTTGATTGTCTCAATTCTGAATTAGAAGAAAGTTCAAACCTATTGAATTTACCAAGTATTTCATATGTATTACCAAAATGTATTGATAGTAAATATTGTGGTGCACGAAATTTTTTAAAAGAAAGTAAAGGCTTCTGTCTCACCGCGTGGAAAAGTTAAGCTTTTTATTTCGAAAAGAAATATGGCTCTGGTGAGACTTAGTGACACAAACTTACTTTTTCTGTTTAGATTAAAGTGGATGAAGAATGAATTTTATTTATTTGATATTATAGACAAGTTGTAAACTGAATTTAGCAAAATGTTTCTCTTTACCAACTTCAATTGTAGCATAAAACCATTAGTTTGGAAAGAATATAATTTTTCATAATTCATTTATTTGTTTATTGTTGTTATGCAAATGGTTTGCCGCTTCGAAATGGGAAATGTTGGAAGTTAACAATTTCTTCTTCAACAGACACACCAATTCATAAGCATAATGTATATTAATAATATAATTTATTT
>CAIGRL010258578.1:0-14502 GCA_903798325.1 Fraxinus xanthoxyloides | reverse complement strand
TTTCTTTATATTTTTCTTGTTTTAATTTTAATATTTATTTTTCTTGAGATCTTGTTATATCTCCAGGGGTTAATAGTTCATCGTTTTAACTTCCTCCATAAATTTTTCCATGAAAACTTATTTTATCTTATTTTTAATATAGTCTGGTTTTTATAATAATTCATATATCTCATAATGATATAAAACTCTTTTGAAATTTTCCATAATTTTTTCATATATATATATCTATCTCTTATTGAGTCAACTATTAATTTGTGTAGTATTCGTTCTTTTATTTTCTTAAGTAATTTTTTAATTATTTTTAGTGTTATTATCTTTAATTTATTAGGAATATGTTCTAAATATATATAACTTCATATTTCTGTTTCTAATTTATAACCTTTATTATTATCTAATTTTTTAATTATAATTTTCATAATCTCTATGGCTCTGATAACAATTGTTAAGTGGTGCTACTTTAAGCGAACTAAATCAAATAATAATCTAAAAATCTAATATCAAAAATCTTAAAAATCAAATAAATCATTTTACAGTTATCTGTTCTACATATTTCTTTAATTAAAGATGACCAAAATCTTCAAGCTGAGACTTTTATAGTTTCCCTTATATAACATGATGTATTTTCTTGTTATACAACTACAACTCGTATATAATAGATTTTATATCATCCTAAATATTTTCAGATTTGTTTAATAGGAGAATATAAGGATAATTTAATTTAAAATTATCTTTAATTATATAAGTAATGTAATGATCAAGAAAGGAATATAGCTTTAAAGATATTTTTGTTCCCGTTTGGCAATTGAAAACTGCACGGCAGCTTCATGGAATGGACGAATACAATGCTCCATCGATTAATTCAAAACTAACATTTCCTTCAAATCTTTGGAGAATACAAAAAAATAAAATAAAATAAATAAATAAATAAAATAAACTGGTGCTTAATGTACAATCCCAACATTTGATTGAGCTACTTGGCGTGAAGTTAAGAACGAGGATTCTTAATCAACCGGATGTGGAAGCTTTTGCACGAGGTGTGCTCTTGGCCTAGTGAATATTGCTTATTCTGGTGTTTTACAGATGTGGTATACAATCCATTTTACACACTAGTGAAGATCTTTGTTCTAGAGTTCTTTTTCTTTTAAGTGGTGGTTACGGTCAAGCACAATAGAGAAGAGGTGATAAAGTCAAGATCGGTGGGTTTGATTGGTGATTGTTAAACATTATGCTAAACACTTTAGGCCCAATGATGCAACCCAATTAGAGAGTCAAATTATGCTTAACACTTTGGTTGTTGATTTTAAAGGCCGTGATGATGTCATTTGTGATTGGTGCAATCGTTGGAGCCTCCTGATCTTTTGTATTATTTGGCTCGCCTTCTCAATTGCTGGAGAATTCAAGATATTTTTAGGGTTTTCTCTTATTTCTGCTCTCTATGTTATCTCTCTCTGAAAACTTATAATTTTCGTTTGCAAAATGTTGTTCTAAATATTCTTGGTGAAGTCTAGTGTAGATGGTTTTGTAATTGTGGTGATTCTACTTTTGGTCGAGCAGTAACCTTTGGTTACTTGGTGTAATCGGTTGAGATTTTTTGAGAGAAGAAAAACTGGGTTTGAATGCTAAATCTATTTGGATTTTTGTATTGTGACTCTCATACTGATAATCTTTGTTGGTTTCTAGTGGATTAGAGCAATAACCACTTTGGTGGATGCTCAACGTGGCGATTAGCCATTTTTGAGGTGAACATTCGGGCCTAAGGGCGAAAATCCTTGGTATTATTTAATTTCTATTATATTCTTGGTGTTATTTGTGACTGTTTATACCAACAGTGGTTTCAGAGCTCTTTGATATGCATTTAAATCCTTCAATATGATTTTTGTGGTGTTCTTGAAGATCAAAACCCTAGATCTGCACAGATCTATACTGTAAAGGGTTAGATCTTCATTTCTGCGGAGAAAGTAAAATAGTACTGGTATTCACTATTTTACACTGTTGATCTGAGACCTTTGGCAATGAGTTTCTAACACAATCTTTCATGTCATCCTTTGATCTGTAGATATTTTTTGGATCTCTTGGTTGAAACCTTTTTGGATCTACCTTTGTCTAGGGTTTCACTTGAAAACATTTGAATCTGAGGAGACCAAGATTAACCTATTCTTCAAGATTACATTAAGTTCTGATTTCAAAAGTTGTAAATTCAGTGATTTGGTTAATTAGAGTTACCTTTTTCTCTGATTATAAACTTTGTACATTTGTGTGAATTTAGCACCCTGTGTGTGTACATTTGCTGATTGTTATTCTCTGCCCTCTGTGCATCAAAATTTGTCATAATTTTTTTTAAACAATTGTCAAACATTCATTGTTTTTCAAAGTTTAAATATGGGAAGTACAAAAGTTGATATTGAAATTTGGAATAACAAAGGACATTTTAGTTTCGGGAGTAAAAAAAATGAAGACTCTTTTAATGTATAATAGATGTGCCAAAGCCCTTGATGAATCTTGTCATGAATAAGTTGTTGATAATAAAAAAATTGAACAAGTTGAAATTGCATAGAGCATTATTTTCTTGCATTTATTTGATAGTGTTATTACAGAAATAGGGAAGACTGAGATTGTAGCTCAAATTTGGACAAAACTTGAATCCCTTTATAAAACTAAGACTTTTCCCAATAAGTTTTACTTGGGGAAACAATTTTTAGTTTCAAGTTCGATCACAATTGTGATCTTGAAACAAATCCTAGAAGATTTAAAACTATCCCAAGATCTCACCAACAGTGGTGAGACTCTTTTTGATGATCAACAATCTGTAGTCTTATTATCAATCTGTAGTCTTATTATCAGACTTACCTGAAAAATATAAGGAACTAAAAAATACCTTTGAATATGGAAGAACTTCCATTACTATTGATGTTATTGTTTCTTCTCTAAGGAATAAATATCTTAAATTTAAAAATAATTTGAAAACATCCACAAATGGAATTGTTTACAATGTTAAAGGAAATAATTCCTTCCAAAGAAACAATAATCATTATTTAAACAAAAGTTTTGGAAAACTAAAAGAATATTTTGGAAATTCTAAAAAAGGCTAAATTCAATAAGAATAATAATAAGGTTAAAGGAAAGAAATGTTACTTTGTGGAAAAGTGGGTCATTTCATAAAAGATTGCGTCAAGAGAATTGATGTATTGAAAAATGTTAACAAAGTTGAAGGTCGAGCTATCCTAGCTTATGAAGAAGTTGCAGCCTCAAATGGACAAGTCTACATGACTTGTCAATCTTCAGCTAAAGATGAATGAATTCTTGATTGATGGTGTACTTTTCATATGAATGGATTCTTGATTGACATTGAAAAAGAATAGGTACATTTTTAACCTAAAGAGAAATTTAATCTATGTAGGTACACTTGATGAAGAAGGTTTTGATACTATCATAAATAGAGGTATCTTGACACTTCAAAAGGACTTTGCAAAAGTTATTCATATTAAAAAACTAAATAGGATCTATGCTTTGAAAGCTTTGCATTTACTGAATAAATATATTACAGCTACATTCTCCCAGTCTAATAAATCTGAACTTTGCCATAAAAGACTTGAACATATTAGTGATAAGAATTTATATATTCTTAAGAAACAAGGCCTTTTGGTTATTGAAAGGATTGAATGAATGTCATTTTGTGAAATTGCATTTATGGGAAGCAAAAGAAATGGTCTTTTGCTACTAGCATTCATAAATCAAAATCTATTCTTGATTACTTACATGCTGATATGTGGGGCCAACTACTATTTCTTGCTTATTGTTGATGATTTTTCAAAGAAATGTTTGGGTTATTCTTTTGAAAAATAAATCTGACACTTTCAAAAATTTTACAGAATGGAAAACTCTTATTGAAAATCAAGTAAACAATAGTGTTAAAACACTTAGAACTGATTAATGTACTTGAATTTTGAAATGAAGAGTTTGATAATTACTATAAAAATAATGGGATCTTTAGACATATGACTGTTACCTATATTCTACAACAGAATGGGTTTGCAAAAAGGATGAATAGGACTTTGTTAAAAAAGGTAAGATGCATGTTGATAAGCTCAGAATATCTAAAACTTTTCTGGGGAGAAGCTGTTAAAATTGTCCCATATATAATAAATAAGTGTTCTACTAAATCATTGAAATATGATACACCTAATCATGTTTGGAATGGTCATCCTATTGATTATTCGAAACTAAAAGTTTTTGGCTGTGTTGCATATGTACATCAAAATGAAGGAAAGCTTGAGTCCATATCTATTAAAGGTATTTTATTAGGATATGGTGAAAGGGTTAAATGTTATAG
The DNA here is from genome assembly GCA_903798325.1 of Fraxinus xanthoxyloides. NCBI lineage: Eukaryota > Viridiplantae > Streptophyta > Magnoliopsida > Lamiales > Oleaceae > Fraxinus > Fraxinus xanthoxyloides. Next base: position 10,172 of record CAIGRL010258578.1, on the reverse strand, counting down.
GATTTAATTTAAAGATTAGGAAGATTATAGAGTTATAATAAGTAAGAATGTTATCTTTAACGAGATGGACATGCCCTGCACAAAAGAAAAAGGAAGTGCTACCACTGAAACTGATCAAAACATTTTTTTTATGGAATCTAAACTTTTTCAGGTTGATTTAAATTCTAAAAATAATGATCAGTTTGAGGTGGAGCTTGGTCAGGAACAAATTACTGAACCTGAACCTGAAATTGAACTTGTATCTGTTACTGGACCTGAACTTGATCAACCTGAAAATTCCTTAGAAGATTATCATTTAGCTAGGGATAGTAATAAGGAAAATAAGACCACCATCATGATATGATTAATTGTATGAATAGACAGTGATGTGAAGCCTCAATTAGAGAGATAAGGCCACGTGGTCCTGATCCAATGGTTACCACGTTGGTCAATGAGTATAAATAAGTTTTCTTTGTAATTGAAACTGGGGACCAAAATTTGGACGATCATTGATTCGAAACATACACTTGAACTCTCACGAATTTTATATAAACTCTTGGTTGAATGTTTTTCATCATCTTTACATGTTTACCCAACGTAAATTTCGACATACAATGTAACAAGTTCCATACACATTTGGTTTCTACCTATGATCGTTGTTAACGTGATCGCTTTTGGTCTACCCGCCGGAGCTTGAACAGTTTTGTCTCTTGCCGGAAAGTACCTCCTGACATTGCTACCGTCATTATTCAAGTAGGAACGTGACGAAATCATACTTGACTTTGCGTGAGTGGGCCCAGTATCTATTGAACTCATTTTTTGGGGTCAACAAATTGGCGCCGTCTGGGAAAACCTACATTTAACCACAAAGGTACTCGTGGGACAAAGCTAGCTGGAAATACTTTGGTGAGAAAGTTCTAACCCTTGAAAAATGAGTGTCCTTAAAGAAAGGACCGTTATAAACTTCCAACCCTTGGAAAGGAGAATTCATGAGGAAAGAACCGTTGAAGAAACCTAAGATTTTTCATTTATTGAATCCTCGAAAGAAACTTGGTTAAGGAAAATGAGCTTAAATAATGAAAGTGCACCTCAAAGGACAATGGAACATCCTGAAGGAGGGGAACCCTCATGAACTGGCCATCCTGCTTGCCCATGACCTCCACAACATAGGCTAGGAGGGTCCATAGGTGGCAGCAGAGTCGTAGCTAGACTCATTAGTGAAATTGCCACAATGATTTCTAACATGAGAAGTATAACTCAACAGAACATGGCTATGCATGAAATGCTAATGAGCATGCAGAGCTGATGAGGGTACCCAGTTCTCCCATATGCTGCCCCTCAAAATGCATTTCATGACCCTCAAGAGTACAACCACGAAGAAGTCCAAAGCCAAATGGATGGATACCATAAAACTAGGATGGAGGTTTCCCAAAAAAGGGATGTTGAAGTTGATACATTAACCAATTATGCCTCAGAACGAGCCCGTGAAGCCCTATATAAATTTTCTTTGAACTATGAGCCAAAAGACCGACCTCAAAGATCAGCAAGTGTCTTCGACGGGATAAAATGGCAAGCTCATTCACTCCCTACGCTTAGAAATAGGCAGGCTCATTCTCCTCCTATGTGTAGAAAGAGGCAACAGGAGCCTCCTCGACGTGAAAGACAAAAACCAGCCTACCAGGAAGAGCATCGAATTCCTTCTCCTAGAAATAGGCATGAGAGAAAGGATCGGGCCATGAGTGAGGCAGGACTCTCCCAACTACCTCCCCAATCTAAGCAGCATAATGAGGAAGATTCTAATGAACCACAGAGGTCTTGTGACCTCGACGATGACGATGACCATTCACTATTCTTACAAGCCATTAGGAACGCCTCAATGCTGAACCACTTCAAACTCCTTAAAATTCCTAAGTATAATGGAAGAGGTGACCCAGTGAAGTACCTCAACAACTTCAAGACACATATGAATTTGAAGGAGGCCATCCCAGCTATGAAGTGTAGGGCCTTCCACTTAACCTTGAGTGGATGAGCTGAAATTTGGTATACAAGGCTATTAGAAGGAAGTATCCGGAGCTGATCGAACTTTAAAAGGACGTTCCTAAAACACTTCGCCACCAGCAAAGAGGGGTGAAAGGCCTATTCAATGATTACAAGATATGCGACAACAACAAGGCGAGACGTTGAAAAGTTTCTTGTCTCGTTTTACTGATGAAATGATCTACTGTGTGCAATTCTTATATAGGAAATCCTTAACTGCCTTAAGAGGAGGTCTAGACATGAACTCTCTCTTTTGGAGATGTGTAAAAGACAAAGACCCTACCACTTATGACTTCCTATTAGAAATGATAAGATGAGAAATCCTCAATGAAGAATTGAGAGATCATAGGAACAGGGCTAGCCAGAGACTTCACTCTCTTCAGATGCAAAGGGGAAGAGATCCTCTTAATCATGGATAGGCACTGACTGCAGCAACACTTAATGTAGTACCCACTTTGGCTTATGAGTAGGTAAACCCTGTTGCTAAAATGTATCAGCGTCAGCCCTACCAAAGGTACCCACAAAGGGAAAGAGGTAGGAGGTGAGGCGTTGAACCTAGGAATAGTGATGAAGCACCCAGTTATTGTACCTATCATCAATCCTATGGCCACCACATAGAGAACTGCTGGGATGTCACAAAACACTCTCGCAATACAAATCAAGGAAGAGACGGGCACCCCCGAAGATATGCTCTTCTCAGGAAAATCCAACCGTATGGGAAAGATGAGCCACAATGCTCCAACAGAAACGACTCCCAAAGGGGAGGGATAATGATACATAAAGGCCTAGAGAAGGTCAAAGGCAAAGACGAAGCCTCCAACAAACAATTGCCAGGAACCCATCAAGAAAATTGACATAATCATTGGAGACTCACATGTTGGGAAAGAGTTTATGAACTAATAGAGAAATTATGCTAGAACAACCGAGGACCCTCTTATGACAAGTTTCATAGTTAACCAATCCTCTACTGAAAGAACAATTCTACCAATACTCAAGAAAATGTAGCAGATGGGCATTATCCACTTTGTGATACCCTAGTGGTAAGGGCTGTCGTGGCCTGATACGACCTGAAAAGGATGTTAGTGGATAATGGAAGCTCGATCAACATCATCTTTTGGCAAAATGAAAGTTGACCACAAGCCGACCCTAATGAGTTTCCCCTTGTATGGCTTTATAGGAGATAACATCATTCTAAGGGGTAAAATCATTATAGCAATAGAGATAGGGATTACACCCTTTGACTGCTCACCACTTCGTGGAATTTTGGTGGTTGATAATTGCTTTGCTTATCTTGGAGTACTTGGGAGGCCAGTCTTAATGGAACTATGGGCTATCACCTCTATTCATTACTTATGTATGAAATTCCCAACTGAAAATGTCGTCGCCACCATCCGAGGTGATCAACAAAATGCTAGGGAATGCTACTCAAATACCCTAAGGAAAGTTGAACCAAGAACTATCAATGCCATTGTCACAGACCTTGACATGAAGGACGTCCTTGAACAAGGGAAAGATATCGAAATGACAGATGCCCCTGAATAACGAGACATCCTTGGTGTCATACGAACCTCTACAGAAGATGTTGTTCGTGAAAAACGGTCCACTCCTGAAAAAGGGAAGGCTGTTGAAGAAGTAGCTAACTTAGAGGAGCTGGACCATCGGGTCATTGACTGCGAGCCTCAAACAGCACCTATGGAGGAACTTGAGAGCTTCCCAGTAGACCCACAAGATCCCTCAAAACACTTGTAGATAGGAAGAAACCTATCCATAGAAGAAAATCAGCATTTGAAAATTTTTTTATTAAAAAATCTTGATGTCTTTGCCAGGAAACATGGTGACATGGTAGGCATTGATCCAAAGATGAGTTGCCATCACTTGAATATAGATCCAAATGTTGTAGCACATAGGCAAAAGAGAAGAGCTCTCAATCCTAAAAGATATGAGGCTCTAAAGGATGATGTTAAAAAGCTAATCGACAATGAATTTATCCGAGAATCAATGTATCTTAGGTGGGTTTCGAACCCAGTATTATTCAAAAAACACAATGGGAAGTGGAAGGTTTACGTTGACTTTTCAAATTTAAACAAAGTATGTTCTAAGGACAACTTTCCACTTCCCAAAATAGACCAACTTGTGGATTCAACTGTCGGATACCTTTTTAGTTTCATGGATGCATATCTGGATACAACCAAATCCATATGTTCCCATCAGATGAGGAGCACACCTCCTTCATCATAGACAAAGGTCTTTATCGCTACAAGGTCATGCCCTTCAGGTTGAAAATCTCAGGGGCTACCTACTAAAGACTTGTCAATAAAATGTTCACCGACCTTATTGGAAAAACCATAGAGGTCTATGTAGATGAGATGCTGGTGAAGAGCTTAAAAGCAGGAGATCATGTCAATAACCTTAGTAAAACATTTCAAATCTAGAGAAGATACCAGATGAAACTCTATCCTTTAAAATGTGCCGTTGGAGTTGCTTCTGAAAAATTCTTGGGCTAAATCATCAACCAGAGTGGCACTGAAGCGAACCCTGAAAAGGTCAAAATTTTGATTGAGATGAGACTACCTCAAAACCAAAAGAGGTACAATGCCTCACCGGACGCATAACAACATTGAACCACTTCATCTCCAAGGTAACAGACAAGTGCCTACCCTTATTTAAAATCCTCAAAGGAGAAATCAAGTTTCAATAGATAGAGGAATGCGAGGTAGCCTAACATGGACTGACGAAGCACTTGGGACAGGCTCTCATTCTCTCCAAGCCTAAGGATCATGAGCCACTATAGTTGTACCTAGCAGGGACCTCTGAGGCTATTAGTTCAATTTTGATAAAAGAAGAAAGTAACCACTAGCTGCCCATATACTACGTTAGCAAAGTGCTTTTAGCAGCAGAAACTCGCTATCCGACATGGAGAAGCTAGCTCTTTCTTTGGTAGCAACATTGAGAAATTTGAGATCATGATTCCAAGCTCATAGTACACACGTGTTGACAAACTTCCCACTCAAGTAAGTGCTGCAAAAGCTCGATGCTTTAGAAAGGTAACTTAAGTGGACTATAGAACTTAGTGAGTTTGATATCATCTTTAAGCTCAGGACAGCTATCAAGGGTCAGACCTTAGTAGATTTCATGGCAGAATTCACTCATGTTCCAAAAATGGAAGAAGAAATGGGAACCTGCCGAATCTCCAACCTAGAACCTTTCAATTGATGGATCCTCAGCAGAGATAGTATCGGGAGTAGGAGTTATCTTAGTCAGTCTAGAAGGACATTAGCTTACTTGTACTGTGAGATTCGATCTTAAAGCCACCAATAATGCAGCAGAATACAAGGCCATCCTCACTGACCTTAGATTAGCCAAAGAGATGCAAGTGAAGAGGCTCATCATCAATAGCGACTCCCAGCTAGTAGTGAGTCAAGTTCACAGTAATTTTCCAGCCAAAGATAAATCTATAGCAACATACTTGAGATTGGTTATGGGTTTCATCCTATCCTTTGAAAGGTTCGAACTGGTGCAAGTCCCACGATCCAAAAATACTCATGCTGACGCATTATCAAAATTATCAAGCATCAAAGATTCTTAATTGCTCACAGTTGTGCCTATAGAATATCTTTCCAAGCCTTATATCGCCACTAGCAAGGCTGTAGTGTGGGTTGAAGACACTCCATGTTGGATGAGGCTAATCATATCCTACTTCAAAGATCAGACCCTACCCTCTAAAAAGGAGGAGGCTCAGAATCTCAGAACGAGAACTGACTACTCTGTCTTATACTATACAAACGTGGATTCTCACTACCTTTACTCAGATGCATTGGATGAGAGCAAACAAACTATGTACTTCGAGAGATCCATGGAGGGGTATGTGGGAACCACATTGGAGTATGGTCGTTAGTACAGAAAATACTAAGGCAATGATACTATTGCCCTATCTTGAAAAAGGATCCGTAACAGTTTGTTAGAAAATGTGACACGTGTTAATGCTTTAACTACCATTCAGAGGCACCCTTCCCCAAGAATTGAGTGCTGTGTCTAGCCCTTGGTCATTTGCAAAATAAGGAATTGATCTTATGGGACCTTTTCCAAAAGGGATAGGAAACTCTAGCTTCACGATTGTTGCCATTGATTACTTCACCAAATGGGTAGAAGCAGAGCCACTTGCCAAAATCACTAAGCCAACACTTCCAAATTCCTATGGAAGAATATCATCTGCAAATTCGAAATTCTCCATTCGATTGTATTGGACAATAGTAGATAATTTGAAAACAAGAAGGTTAGAAATTTGTGTGAGGAATTGGGTATCAAGAAGCATTTTTTCTCCCCACATCATCCACAATGGGTAGGTCGAAACTGTTAACAAAATAATTAAGTATACGTTGAAAAGGAGAATGGGTCGATAAACTACCTTAAGTACTCTGGGCTATCAGGACTACGAGTAGAACTGCAACAGAAGAGACTCCATTCTCTATGGCCTACGTGGCCGAGGCTATAGCCCAGTTGAAGTGGGTCTGCCCTCTCCTAGTCGAATACACTTCAACGAAATAAGGAGATGTGGACTCAACCTCCTTGAAGAAAAGAGGGATGACTCTTAAGAGAAATTAGCCATTTATCAAAGGAAAATGACTAAATACTAAATTCAAAAGTAAAACAAAAAAATCATTTCATTTGAATGAACTAGTACTCCGAAGAGTATTCCCATCCTCTAAAGAGCACGATCCAGGAACCCTTAGTCCCAACTGGGAAGGTCCTTACTGCATCAGTGAAGAGGTTCCACCAGGATATTACAAAATTGAGAATATGGATGGAAAGGTACAACCTCATCTATAGAATATAGAACATCTGCGTAAGTATTATCAATTATGTAAACATATTGTATATACACTTTGAGATTCAATAAAAAAGACTCTTATTACATTGATCATGAGTTAAAACTCCATCTCAAAAGGCTTAAAGCCCTGGGGGTGCTTCTGTATGGACAAACAGTCCTTATGTGGGAAAACGTAAAAATCTTGCCAAAGGGCTGGATCCCAAGGAGGATCATCTCTGAACTCATAGAGCAGCACATGCCTTTAGCAACTAAATTGTTAAGAAACCCTCAGTATGGGAGAACCGCTCAACCCCATGCTCAAGAAAAGGATAAGAGGCAAAGGAATTGCCTATACTTGTACAAATTACAAATAAAGTTAAACAAAAGATGGAAGATCCAAAGGGCCTTAGTTCATGAACATTGATGTCTTTAAAATGAGAAACCTGCTAAGGTACATGACCTTTTAACACGTGGAATTTTTTTAAATATTTGAGTTTTTGTCAAAGCACTATTTGCAAAGGTCTGATGTAACTTAGAGCTTACACATATCTAATCTCATATATTTGGATTATCTGGTTAAACGAGCTCCAAAGTGGTTAAGAGAACTTCAATTAATTATTGAGGTCTGGCCTGATTAAGTTTTGAACTTTGTTAAAATATGAAGACCTGCTAATACATGTAAAATTTTATGCAAGTTTCATTATTGCTGAGGTTCATGTTCTATGCGTTTGACCTTGCTATTAGTTTGATGTTGTTAGGAAGGAAAGTTGTTATACATATGATGTTATTGTGAAGTTGATGTTACTTAAAGTCTGATGTAATTGTTGAAGTATTAGTGGTTCGATTTAATATTGGCAAGCACATCAAATATGAACTCAAGTATTAAAGACAAAAACTTCATTCATTAACGAAATATTTACGAAAGGTTCGCAAAAGCCATTACACTTAAACAAAAATTGAACAAAATGGTACAAATGGAGAATTGGTACCTAAGGAAGTAGTAGTTGAGGAGCCACAAAGTGTACAATTGCATTAAGAGCCACTTCTTCAACTGCATCATCATCTAATTCTATCACTTGGCTCCTTTCTGGTAGAGTTTGAGGCTTTGGCTCCTCCATTTCATCCTCAAAGGACTCTGCTCTTAACTCTGAGGTGTTGATGCCTTGAATGTTTACCTTCAACCATTCAACCATGCCCGTGTAAGCACACATTTGCCAATAGTTTGCAAAATGCTTGTACACTTCGATTAAATGAAATTTGGTGAGGAAACGATTTTCAGCATCACTACCGACAGTTTCAGCCTCCTGTCGACAGCCTCCACCTCTTTAGTCAAGCTAGCAATTTTGGAGTTCAACTCTCCCACCTCTCTGTTTAAAGGAGAGATCTCCTTATTCACGTTCTCCGAGACCTCCGCCACAACCTCTGGTGGGCATCAGAAGTCTCCACCCGAGGAGGCCACCTCACTCTGGAAAATGTAGACCTCTTTTTTCAACTTCTCAATTCCTGCCAGGGCAGAAGCAAGCTTTATAGACTCCTCTTTATTTTTCTTCTTCAGAGCCTCTTCCTCTGCCTTGGCTTTGATGGCAGCTTCCTCGACTTGGGAAGCCTTTTCAACAAATCCCTGATTTTTACTTTGAAGGTTTTTAAAAAAGGCTTCAGCCTTTATGGTCATACCAAATGACCTTCCCTTTTGGGCCACCATTGTGGGAAAGACATAAACGACGTCACTTTTCTCCAGAAAGGATTGCCACTTCTCCATCCACTACTTATGAAGGGCTGTTGTAGCAATCTGAATTTCAGGAGGAAGAAGGGAAAGAGCCTCAGATTTAAAGTCGTCGGTCTTTTTTGCCAATGCAGGTTTTGCTAATGGGGGTTCGGAGATGGTGGATTCACTCGAAGCTCTTTGCGAAATCCTACATCTGGGGCTCCATGGCAGTTGACGTCTTCTACCCCCAGAGGCCGTAGCTATTGACGATGTCATTAACTTTTTCCCTATTGGAACCTTGGAGCGAAGGGGAGGAACATCGTTGGAGATGTCTACCCGGTAGTGGACACTCTAAACTTTTTTTAGGCGTTTCTATCACCACCCTTTTGATAATCCAAGAATAGCTAACTAAGAGTGGAGTGAATTAGTTTTTAAAACTTTTTCAAAGAATTAATCTAAATTTAAGCAAGTCAAGACTAAATAGAGAAGTGATAAGTAAAAGGGAGAGATGATACAAACAATATAATTGTGAATGTTCAACCTAAAGTAATGATCTACATCCTCCGTTGCCAAGCTCTCCGGCACAAGCAAGACCTTTTCACTATGTTGATTGATTTATGGAGCAATCCAACCCTTTATAATGCCTTCGGTGACTTACAAATACGGAGCACCGATCTTTATACAATATTGAGTTTTGTGGGACTTAGACATGACCCACACTATTGAGCTTTACGGGACCTCAATATGACCCACACGGTAACTTACATCAAGAAGCATCGATCCTTATACAATATTGATCTTTAAGGGATTTCAACATGACCCGTAATTTATCAAAGTGATGTTACAATGAAATACTCTTGATAAATAATACATCCAAATTAAGTAGTAAGAGAGGCTAACACTTCAATGAATCGTAATAAATGATAGCTCAAGTGTTAGATGAAAGAAATTGATGAATATCATAAAAAAGGCCCCTTCCATTGCCCTGAGCATCTTCTCAAAAAATATATCTCTTTTAATGGAGATTGTAATAAATTAAGTACTACAAGAGAAATGAGAAATTTTGATGAACATGAAGATTTTACAAGTTTAGTTCAATCAATCAAAGTTTCAACATGAAGAAGAAGAAGAAGAAAAGTTTATGCAATATAAGTATAAAAATCTTCTTCAAAAATATCTTTATTTCAATGAATAATTTGTAATATATTAAGTATTAAGAGAGAAATTAGAAAATTTGATAAATCTAATGTTTACAAGTTTGGTTCAATCAAAGTTTCAATATGAAAAAGTAGAAAACGTTTATGCAATGTATCTTCTTCAAAAATATATCCATTTAAAAATTGATACAGATAAATTAAGCACGAGGATAAATGAAAAACTTTGATAAGAGAAACGATTTAAGAAGTTTAATCCAACAATCAAAGTTTTGCTATGAAAAAATAAATTTAAATGAATGTAAAAATGTAAGTTCAAAGAATATTTTTCAAATGAAAAAACTTTAATGAGTAGACTATCAAAAGTTAATTTGATGAAAAGTTTTCAAAGTTAAATGATTTGATAATAATAATTGAGATGAGAAATTAATATAAGTCTTTGAGATCCAATCGTGTAACGTCTTCTACCTGAAGATCTTCATAGAAAGGT
>CAIGRL010258530.1:0-15963 GCA_903798325.1 Fraxinus xanthoxyloides | reverse complement strand
AATTTCAGTATTATTATTTGATAATAACTTTTGAAATTTAAAATATTTGACTCATAAAATGTAGTCAAATGGCACGTTTGGATCCATCCAATTCAATTGCTGGTTTTGTTCACTCTTTCATTTGGGTGTAAATTTCAACTTAGTAATTATTAAGAGGTACTATGTGTCTTTTTTATGTGATTTAGAGGAATTGTTTGGATACTTACTTTCAACCATCTTCAGAATATCTCTTCTCTACTATCAATATCCATTGGGATAACTAATTTTTATGAAAGTTTGCAAAAGATCCATGCAACCGAACTAAGACATTTCGTGGAGAGTTACTTCCAAAACTCTAGAAATCTAAATGCTAACTGGCAAGGTAGAGTTATGTTTTGGTGTTCGATCTAAGATCTTTTTGTGTTTTGATGCAGGCTAAGCCTAGGCAAAAGATATTAGAATATGTATTTGGCTTTCAAAGAACCAACTCTTAAATTACAACAATGCTCTACTAATGACGGAATAATGTTTGGGATCAATTATACGAAACTATGAAACTTGGGTTGAATCAAGAAATCAAGAATGAATGAGATCTCTAAGATAATATCACTACGCTTCTGAAGCTCATATGGAAGAATTTTGGAGAAATATGCTTTTATCTTATCTCCTTTGACATAACCTCCTTTGTGTTGTCTGATACAAGTTGCATTATCTTTATGCAATATTGTTCGGCTATCTTCCATTGAAGATAATTTGTAGAATATTTCGACATGGTGGATCATGTTCATTTTCGACTTGCCTAATTGGTCTAATGCACACGACTAACAATTGGTTTACTACACATGTATACCCATGAATTATGTGAAAAATAATCATTGGTCCATTAGTGAAAAAAGATAACCATGACTTGAAAGAAAATACGGAGAAAGACATAAGAAAGTAAAGAAGTCAATAGACTTTTGTATATTTTATTGAGAATCAAATCTCCATATTTATAGGAAAGAATTAGGATTACAAGAGATACAATAGTCATAAATTCATAATAACATGTAGGAGTATAATGATCATTTACAAATAAACATATAATTTACAACATACAAGTAATTATTCACCATTATTTTGCATGCTAACAATTTTAGTGTATTAGTATTGGTTCTCATTTATTTATTTGTCATTTAACATTTCACTTGTTAGTTTGATCACATATGCCAATTTTGTAGATCAATCATGGGACTAGCACTAGAATGCACGGCTCACTGGCCCAACGAGAGGCTCAATTGAAAGATGTTCTAACAAGGCTTGAGAAGATCAAACTGAATTTTGTAAGGCATAATCCTGAGACGAATTAAGATGAAGAGGTTTGTTTCTCAATTAAATTTCCTTTTTCCATCTCGTAAGAACACAAAAGGTTAATATTTGTGCTAAAATTTTATTAATGAAATCAAAACTATTTTTAGTTTTAATTGTTGTAGAATCCAGTAACATACTTTAATCATCTCTCATAAGCTTACTATATCTTTCTACTATAGAAAAACTTGGAAATCATTTTTGGCTTTGGCCACTGTTTTACGGCATGTTGTTACTGTCTTGTGGCCATGTAAACTGTACCGTAATGTAATTTGTTTGGTGACTAAATAATTTTTTTAGGTTTTATGTATTTGGTTTATCTGCTGTGAGTTGCTGTTGTGTAAGAAAATCTGGATAGACGGGTGATACTGATGAGTTGATAAGCAGATGAGGCATTTTCTTTTAATTCTAAATTATAATTTTAGTAAAGTTGAAATGTCCTGTTTGATTTTGTTTCTGATGACGTTCTTTGTTTCTCAGTAAACATTTTAAAATGAAAAACGTTGTCTTTCATTTGAAGGAAGGAGCAGACCATCTTGAAGAACTAAGGAGCATTTCTGAATGTTGGGTTTGTGAGCCAAATTTGGTCCAAATTGGGTCTAGGGTTTTGTGTTGTGGAGTATTAGGCTTGAAGATGTCAAAATAGGGTCCAAGAAGGAAAAAAAAAATGGATTACGGCGTTGGACAGTCGCTCGACTCACGCTCGAGCGAGAGGAGCAAAATTGGAGCAGGAACAACGTTGTCCCCCGTCGCTCGAGCGACATCTTTTTTTCGTATTTTCTGACTTTACATGATTTTTGACTGGTTTTCATGTTTTAGGGTTTTGGACGGTTCTCCTATAAATACTAGGCTCTTCCTTCAATTTATAAGACCTTAAGTTGCAAAAATGTATTTTCTCTCTCCATTGGTTGTCAATAAAATATTCAATTCCTTTGCGAGTTCATCTTCTTACTTGTTTTCTTTTCAATCTTGTTTCTTGATTATTTTTTTATGCGATCAATACTTTATATCGCGCCATAAGATATTCTGGTAACTTGTTCATTTCATAACAAGTGGTATCAGAGCTTAGGTTCAATAGTTCGCAGAGCAAAGATTTGATTTGTTCGAGTGTTTGTTATCCATGAAGTATGAAATTCCGCTATTGGATCGCAATACAAGATTTTCGTTATGGCAAGAGAAGATGAGAGATGTATTGGCGAAGATGAATTTGGATGATGCTTTATTGAGATTTGATAAAATGCCTACAACTTGGACAACAGAGAAGAAGCAACGAAGGGATCGCAAAGCTCTTTCGCAGATTCATCTTCATCTATCTAACAATATTCTTTAGGACATCTCAAAGGAGAAGACAACAGCTGCATTGTGGTTGAAACTGGAGCAATTGTGCATGACCAAAAGTCTAACCAGCAAACTAGCTCTGAAGCAGAGGCTTTATTCTTATCGCATGGCAGAAGGCGGATCACTGGAAGATCATATAGCTGTGTTTAAGGAGATTGTCTCTGATCTAAAGACATTAGAGGTAAAATATGATAAAGTGGACTTGGGCGCTTAATGTTGCTGTGCTCGCTGCCTAGTTCATTCTCATCATGTAGGGATAAGATTTTGTTCAGCCGTGACACACTCACCATTGAAGACNACAATATTCTTTAGGACATCTCAAAGGAGAAGACAACAGCTGCATTGTGGTTGAAACTGGAGCAATTGTGCATGACCAAAAGTCTAACCAGCAAACTAGCTCTGAAGCAGAGGCTTTATTCTTATCGCATGGCAGAAGGCGGATCACTGGAAGATCATATAGCTGTGTTTAAGGAGATTGTCTCTGATCTAAAGACATTAGAGGTAAAATATGATAAAGTGGACTTGGGCGCTTAATGTTGCTGTGCTCGCTGCCTAGTTCATTCTCATCATGTAGGGATAAGATTTTGTTCAGCCGTGACACACTCACCATTGAAGACGTGTATGATGCATTGTTCTCAAAGGAGAAGATGAAGCATCTAGTTGGAGCTGGTTCTAGAGGTGATGAAGCTCTTATGGTTTGTGGTGATCGGCGAAGGGCAAGTCGAGGGTGGATTTCAGTACTAGGGTCTACTATTACTGCAAGAAAAAAGGACACATCAAGAGGGATTGCAAGAAGTTGTAAGGTAAAGGTAATTTAGCTGCAAATCATGGAAGGCAATTAGATACTTCAGGTGAAGCAGACATCGTAGAGAACTATATAAGTGATGGAGATCTTTTGGTAAATTCTAACGTGGAATCCAAGCCTGACGAGGAGTGGATTTTGGATACAACTTGTGTGTTTCATATGAGTCCCAATCGAGATTTGTTTGAATCATATGAAAAGGTGACTTGAGGTGTCATTGTCATGGGAAACAACGAATCTTTTCAGATAGCTGGTATCAGGAGCAATTACCTCCAAGAGACATGTTTATAATGGTATTCCGGATGAAAACACTGTGTGATTCTTGCTCGATAAAAAGCAAGTTTTCATCTCTTTTCTTCTTTTTTATTCCTATTGCTTGTGAATCGGAGATCTAACAGCACCATAAAATAGAAAGCCAAATGCCAAAAATTGCAAACAATCAAATTAATAACCAAATAATTCTGAAAATCATAGTTTATATTGAAATATGTTTCCTTTCGTTTCTTGAATTGTGAAGGCCTCAAGCTCTCAACAAGGAGAGACATTCCCACGGTGAGACAATTATAAATTGGTATTCCGTTGGATTTTTTTTTTTGAATTTTTAATAATATTGTTCCATAAGGATTTTGGAATTTTCCTGTTGATTTTGTTGTGCCTTGTAAATGAGAAACCCTAGAAATTTTTGTTGATGTGAACAAATAATTTACTGAAATTCACTAACCATAAAGATGTTACTGAACGAAATGACAAACGCACCAACAAATTCAAACACATCTTATAATTTCCTGTTGATTTGTGGGAATATCAATAATGATAAATATGGAAGACTATTTGATTTAAAGAATAACAAAAAAATAATATAAATTGGGACAATAGCCCCATATGCATTATCTTTTTGTTCTGTGTACAGGCATTCTCTGTTCTGCAAGTCTGCAACCATCTACATCTCCAACGAAGAGTATGTTTATGTTGTCAAAGAGGGATCGTATGCTATGGTTACTCCTAAAACCGTGTGCTACTGCCAAATGTTACTGGGTATTGTTATTGAAGACCTCATCTTTAATAAGAATCTTGTCACTGCAGAATTTTAAAGTGCATTATTACTAACTATGTGAACGTAGTGAAATGAATTCTGGTAGACGAAAACCCATATCATTTTGCGGAAATAACTTGTAGGGATAAAATGGTTTGATCGAGTTTTTTTGTTTTCCGGAATCGTTGGTAGGGATCAATTTGTTCAGCTCATTTTCTATTTTCTTTTTTGGTAGCCAAAATTTTATTTTCTTGTGTCTAAACAAAATTTGGGGATGCTCAGTCTGCAACATAGTAAGTGGTTGATGATCTATATTTTTGCAACAACTGTCATGGGAATAAAATAAAAAGCAAAAGCTTGACTGAACTGGAACATAGAAAATTGCAAATGTTACTAGAATTTAGAAAAGGAAACTTGGGGTTGCCTGGTTGAAAGCAGATAGCAAGAATTTGATCTTCTTCAGGGGCACTCATCATTTGATTAAGGAGATTTTTTCGGTTGGAAAAATTTTCTTATAGATTGGGTTTCTTAGATACTTGTTTATTAGAACGTTGCTTAGTTGTGGTGAAGTACCCCAAGAGTGATGTTTCCTGATTTTCTCCATCCCCTGTAATCTGTTTTCTTAAACTTGCTATCTTGACACGTTTAACTGCATATGTTCTTTCCGAGTGAGTTTTGTTGTGTTTCTGGGCCTAGTGCTTCTGGTATGCATATTAGTAATTTCGGTTTAATTGTGGTTTTAGATGTTAAAGTCTTTGAGGGTTGAGAAGCTCGTTGTATTTGCCATTCCCAGTATAGTGGACACATGGACAAAGGGTTTTGGCGTCGAACTCCTGGAAGACGACGAGACACAAAGTTTATGTGTTTCCAGGATCCATATGGCTGAAGAAGCCTTTGTATCATAATACCATACATCAAGAAAGTGGTAAGGATTCTATTTTTGAGATCTTTTCATCCTTGTTTAAATGTTTGGCTGTGGTTTGAAGTAAGAAATATGTGACACCAAACATTCTCTTTCTTGTAGCATTAAGAAATTCTTTTCGTACATCAGGACGAAATGAATCTTCAACTTCTGGAGCAAATGATCCTGGAGAAATGGGAACACTTGAGGAAGGATTTTCAACCATGCAGTCTATGAATGAAGCCAATATTGAAACAAGCACCGTATTTTGTGACTTGGAAAATCCTAAATCACATGAAAAACAAGACCTCGTGATTTCATCTGATGAACAAGAGCATAGACAATCTGATGGCTTATGAAAAACAAAGAGGATGAAAAGTAGAGATTTCATTCGTAGAAATAGTGTACATGGCTGGCTATATAAAGCTATCATTTGATTCATTACAAAAGTATTTTCCTACCAACTATTCTACCTACTACCACTTCTACCATACTTGGCTGCACACGGAGTAGTTGCAGGTTCTAACTTGTATAAGTTATAATACGTAACTTAGGCTAATATAGAGTACAAAGTATATAGAACAAATGATAACAAAAGGCATTGGCTTGACAATAAAAGTGTGACACGTTCATCACTCCTCCTCGACACTTTTGTCGGAAACACCAAGATATTCTCATAATGTTTCAACCCTTTCATTAGGCAACGCTTTGGTGAAAATGTCAGCAACTTGTTCCTTAGAACTGCAATGCTTCAATTCCACCTCCTTCTTTTCTTGAGCTTTCCCAATGAAGTGGTACTTGATCTTTATGTATTTAGTCCTCCCATGGAACACTGGATTTTTCACTATAGCTATAGCAAATTGATTATCACAAAGAATGGTTGTTGATGCCTCAGATCATTCATCATTTTCCTCAACCAGATGGCCTGATTTGTTGCTTCTGATGTTGCTATGTATTCAGCTTTAGCAGTAGATTGTGCTAGCATTTTTTGCTTGATTGAATTCCAGCAAACAAGGCTTGAACCATCATAGAAAGCATAGCCTGAAGTACTTTTCATGTCATCAACAGATCCAGCCCAATCACTATTAGTGAAACCAGTTAAAAATAGAGTTTTTAACTTCTTAAAACTAATCCCAAACTTCTCTGTTCCTCTAATGTATCTCAACACCCTTTTGGCAGCTTGGAAGTGAATTTCATTAGGCTCTTGCCTGAATCTTGACAACATATTCACAGCAAACATCAGTTCTGGTCTTGTGGCAGTTAAGTAGAGCAAACAGCCAATTAAACTTCTATAAACCTTCTCATCAATCTTCTTTGCTCCATTCTTTTTCATCAATTTTAAGTTCTGAATTAAAGGAGTGTTAACTGATTTGCAATTCTCCATATTAAACTTCATTAACACCTCTTTATCATTTCTCCTTTGGCAAACAAAAATTCAATCTTGATTGATCAATCTCCATTCCAAGAAAATACTTCATTTCACCCAAATATGTCATCTCAAATACCTTCTTCATTTCATCATTTTCCATTTCAATTAAAGCTGCATTGTTGCCTGTGATTAGGAGTTCATCAATATATAGAGAAATAATGATCAAATCTTCCTCGACTTGTTTGATATAAAGTGTTTGTTCATTGATACTTTTGTTGAAACCAATGCTGCTCAAGTACTTATCTATTCTGCTGTACCAAGTTCTTGGCACCTGTTTTAAACCATATAAAGCTTTCTTCAATAGGTACACCTTATCATCCTTTCCATCTATTTAAAAGCCTTCAAGTTGCTAAATGAGAATTTCTTCATTCAAGTGCCCATTCAGGAAGGTAGACTTCACATCTAACTGGTATATCCTCTATTCTAATTGAGCAGCAGTGGCAAACAACAGCCTTATTGTCTCAAACCTAGCCACTGGAGCAAATGTATCAGTAAAATCGACTCTATATTAGGGTATAGCCTTTTACAACTAGCCTAGCCTTAAACTTGTTGACAGAACCATCAGCATTCATTTTGGTTTATACACCCATTTTACTCCAATGAGTTCTTATTTTTTGGTCTATCAACCAACATCCAAGTTCTATTCTTTTCAATTACCTTAAGCTCTTCCTTCATTGCATCTAACCAAGCTTGAGAATTTGCCGCTTCAGTTAAAGTTGAAGGCTCTATAACTACTGAATTGCAGGTAGCATAGATATCTTCGAGTGGTCTAGTTCTGATCACTTCATTCTCTGAATATGATCCCTCATCAGGTTCAGCCTCAACTTCAGCTTCTTCATCATTAATATCAACATTTAATCTTGTGGAGTGAGTCTTGGAACCTCAATTTTATTCACAGAACTTGACTCACAATTCCATGAAGAGTTTTCATCAACCTTAACATCTATGCTTGAAACTATTTTCTTGGATTGAGGATTATAGATTCTATATCCTTTTGAATTGTCACAGTAGTCAACCAAGACACTTGCGTCAGCCTTTTAACTCAGCTTATCCTTTTTTACATCTGGTATGTGAATGTAACATACACCTTCAAGTGGGATACATTTGGTTTAACTCCATGTCAAACTTCATAGGGAGTTAGTTTATCGAAAGCTTTTGTAGGCAACCTGTTGAGTTGATAGATGGATATGTTTATTGCCTCAGCCCAAAATTCTTTTTCCACTTTCTTCTCCAGCATCAACAACCTTGCCATTTCCATAGTTGTCATGTTCTTTCTTTGAGAGACCCCATTTTGCTAAGGTGAATAAGGAATGGTTAGCTGGTGTTTGATTCCTACTTCCTCACAAAATTTGTCAAACGGATTGCTGGTGTATTCAGTTCCATTATCTGTTTTTATAGCCTTTATCTTGCAGCCACTTTCATTCTCCACAAGATTCCTAAATTTCTAAAGTACTACAAGCTCCTCATATTTCATATTAAGAAATTAAACCCAAAACATTCTAGTTAAATCATCAATTAAAAGGATAAAGTATCTGCTGCCATTCAAGGTTGAAGTTCTCATAGAGCCACAAACATTACAATGGACCAACTACAGCTTGGTTTGTGCTATTCTAGACTGGTTTATAGGAAAAAGTAGCCTAATTTGTTTTCCCAATTGACATATATCACAAACACAAGCATCATCACTCACTTTTAGCATATTTTCAACTAACTCTAGTTCATTCATATTTTTGAGTGAGGTGTAATTGGCATGTCCAAAACGTTTGTGCCATAATGCAGATTCAACCAATGTACTAGTAAGGGCGTGAGAGTTAACATTCTTCCACTCCAAAGGAAAACTCATATACCTCATTTCTACTGTCATCAATTCAAGATTGTTTTGATCCAAAATAGTGCAGCAACTATCCTTAAATATTAAGGTGTAGTTCTTTTCAATCAATCGACCAACACTAATCAGGTTTTGATCAATGTTAGGCAAATACAAAACATTAGAAATGAACTTATTACATGTTGACGTCTGCACTGTAACTTTGCCAATTCCTTTCACCTTCACATACTCTCTATTTTCCACTTTCACCTTTGATCTGTATGCATCATTTAACTCCACAAAAGATACCTAAATTTGAAGTCATATGATGAGTACAGCCACTGTCAATTAACAAAGTTTCAACTTTGCTGGAAGTTGTGTAGTTTATGGCTGAAAACAGATGCGCTTCAGACTGATCTTCTACAACTTTGGCCTGCTGCAACTCTTTCTTCTCCTTTTGGTTCTTGTACACTTTTTGAACATGTTCAAACTACTTGCAAGACCTGCATTGCACACCAAGTTTGAACCAGCACCATTTGGGAGAATGACCCTTTTCTTTTGCAATGAGGACATAGAGGATACTTAGTATCCTTACCTGAGCCTTTAGCTTCTACTTCCTTCTTCTCCTTTTGTGCTTTCATTCCTCCAAAATTGGTTTGAGCTTTCTATTTTTATTTTACAAACAGAGCTCCTTCAACCGCTCTTCTTGCCAAAACTTGAAGAGCATTTACAAGTTCAGCCAAGGAAATGCTAGCTAAGTCACTGTAGTCTTCAAGAGAAGAGATCTTGGATTCAAACTTCTATGGCGGACTTATCAAAACCTTTACCACTACTCTCTTATCTGGTAAATCGTCTCCTAGAAACCTTATTTGATTAACTACCTTCATCAGCCTATCAACAAATTCTTTAACCATTTCAGAGTCCTTCATTTTCAAAGTTTCAAACTCCCTTTTGAAGTTCAACACCTACATCTGTCTTGTCCTTTCATTGCCTCGAAATTCTTCCTTCAACCTGTCCCATGCTTCCTTTACTGTTTCATAGATTATAATCCTTGTGAAAATGTCATCTGAGATGGCTTATTGTATGCAATAAAGGGCCTTAAACTTCTAGACTATCTCCTCACTATGCTGCTTCAACTGAGCAATGGTTGGATTAGCCTTCAATGGTGGTAGTTCAATTCTAGTTTCTGTGATTTCCCACAGATCATATGCTTTCAGGTAGGCTTTCTTTTCTGCAACCCAAAAATCATAATTTTCTCCTATAAAAATAAAAGGTAATGGAGTAGAAAAACCACTTGAAGCCATATCACTAACTCACCAAAAACACTCAGCTATATATGAAGGTTGCTCACTGGTTTTCTCTCTAAGGCTACTGGTTTTTTAGCTTCTTCAAAGACCTATAGAGGCTTTGATACCACATATGGCTTATGAAAAACAAAGAGGAGGAAAAGTAGAGATTTCATTCATAGAAATGGTGTAGACAACTGGTTATATAAGGCCATCATTTGATTCATTACAAAAGTATTTTTCTACCAACTATTCTACCTACTACCACTTCTACTAGCATAAGTTGTAATGTGTAACTTAAGCTAATATAAAGTACAAAATATATAGAAAAAATGATACCAAAAGGCATTGGTTTGACAACAAAATTGTCACATGTTCATCACAATCATCCAATCATGAATTTTATGTTCAAGAAGCTCATACAGAGACAGGATCTGGACATGCTCTCTCTGATAATATGGAATCACATGAAAAGCAAGTCCTATCATTTTATCTGATGAAAAAGAGCTTTGACTATTAT
This sequence comes from Fraxinus xanthoxyloides, assembly GCA_903798325.1. NCBI lineage: Eukaryota > Viridiplantae > Streptophyta > Magnoliopsida > Lamiales > Oleaceae > Fraxinus > Fraxinus xanthoxyloides. Next base: position 5,521 of record CAIGRL010258530.1, on the reverse strand, counting down.
CCAATCACGAGTTTTCTGTTCAAGAAGCTAATACTGAGACTCGATCGGGACATGCTCGCTCTGAGAATTTGCATTCAAATGAAAAACATGACCTTCGCGTTTCCACTAATGAACAAGAGGGGAGGCAACTATGGAAATACAATCTTTCTATTTGAGAAGCCAAGACTCAGACAGAAAACAGAAATGGTAACTTTTTTTGCAATCCAATTAAAGCAAGATTGTTGTATAACTAATATGTTCCATTAATGAAGTGCTTTTGTAAACAACTCGAAGTAGTTTCTTGTACAGAGGCCAATGAGATGTATACAAAGACAGTTTTTGTACATACTTACTTTGAGAATATGCAATCACATGAAAAACAAGACCCTGACATAAGGCATGCAACTATCCGATCATGATCTGTATGTTGAAGAAACCAGGACTGAGACTAAAACCAGAAACGATGACTGTATTTCAATCAATTGAAAATAAAGATTGCTTGTACATAGGCCAAGGATATGTACACCTGTACGGAGAAGCAATTATTTGTAAATGTGAAAAATAGTGCATTAGATAGACAAGTATGTTCCACTCGGATTAATGATTTCTTGAATGGCAATTCAAAATTAGTTTTTTATTTGTCTTATTGCAAGCAATTTTTCTTCTTTTAGAATTTAGTGATTTCTCCTACTCAATCCCCCTCCCTTGCTTGCTTTCTTGTCATACCCATTTGACTAATTTTGTCAGCTTTGATGCACTTCCATGGCATTAGTTCTTGGATTCCCAACTTAAGAGGTCAACTGCGGAGTAAAAGCCTTGAATGTTCGTTAGTGTTTTTATATGTAACTGATGTGAGATTATACCATTGAACGTACCCTAACAAGATTGGTTCAATTGTTTAAACAATTTTGGAATCTCTTGCTTTGACTAACCTAAAGCAGCTTATGACCCCCAATTAATTATATTCTCTTTTGGGCCGACGAATCAAAGGACTTTAAAAGAATTCATGTTGGGGACACGAAGTCACCAGCCATGAGTCTAAAAGGCAGTTCGACTATTATGTGATTTGTGGTTCGGGGATATGAAATATCGGATATTAAATGTTCAGGTGATGGTAGTCGTAGATCAGGAGCAAAAAAGACAGTAAAGGCCCTCTGAATGAAGTGCATCTCAATGGAAGAGCTTTTTACTCTTCTTTTCGACATGAGGCAAAGTTTGATGAAAGTAAGGAGCAAGAGGGTTGCAAATTCGTTAGTCCTTTTCTGCTTACTACTATTTGGTATGTGAATTCACCCATCGCTTAATAAATTGGTATCCGTTTTTCTTTTCCTATCCCGACTTTCCGCGGTAAGTCCCCTAAACTAGCTCAAGGGCATAGTTTTTGTACCTAAGCTTACACGAAAGACCAGGCTTCCTTAGCAGCATGAAATCAGCATGTAATCTTTAATGAGGCTTCTAGTTCTGAAACCAACCTCTCTATTTTGTTGGAAGTACTTTGCTTTTTAAAGGCCAGCTCGTCGAATTAGAGGCATCAATTAGGATTGAAGCTTAAAAACTATCAGAAAGTTCGTCTTGCTTTCACTGTAGGCTTTGAGGGCGATGGTGACTCGCCGATGCAAGATAGACAGACCGGTCATAGAATTTTTTACGATGTGCATTTGTGCATGCCGTAAATAATAGGAAAACGGTTTTTTTACAGCTTGAAATTGTGCACGCCGTAAATAATATGAAAAAGGATTTTTACAATGCACGCTGTAAATAATCAATTTTTACGGCGCACAAAAAATGTCCGCCGTAAATACTTTATGTAATCGATAATTTACGGCACATATTTTTTGCACACCATAAAAAGTCTATTTTTAGTGGTCAATGTGTTGACAAACAACCACAATACAAGTACAATTTCTCATTCAAATTGATGCACGAGGATCCGAGTCAGTTGATGCCGAGTTGTCTGATAGGTCGTTGATGGCACCTTGCGGATCAAAATGGCAAGTAATCGACGAGTTTTCCTAATTGGGGCCATTTTTGGACACGTTTCGATAGTATGGCCATAACTTTGGTTACGGTTGTAGAATGACACTCATGACCCCAATTCAGAAAGCTTTTTTCGGCATGTCGTGGCCATCATCTTCGCTCTATGTCTGTTGATTCCGAGGGCAAAATCCACCATTTTCCCTTCTGAATCCCCATTTTTGTAATTTTTTCCTTTTTTGGTAGTATTTCGTTTGCCTTTTAAACATAGATTATGAACTCAATTTTAACCAGATTTTTGGGATATTATTTCTTTTATTACGTACTTTTTTTTTTACATGATTATTGAAATTTGGCTATTTTTGGTAAAATTCCGATAATTACGACATGACTTGTGGGTTATTTTCGTATGTTGAATGAATAATAAAAAAAATTCTCGCTTTCTTGGCATTTTCTCTTGTATTCTTCCCTGTTAAATATCCGCTAAAATCAGCCTGCAGAATAATTGCTATTCTATCTGGCGTCACAAATGGAAGTGTATCAAATTTGAAGGTATTGTGTATTCTAAACAACAGTCTTCTCTTGGACATATCCCACAAGAATTGGGACTTGTATCTGGTTTGGAAAAGTTTTATTTGTCATTCAAACAGCTTTATTCATATATTTATGACAACTACACGATTATTTTTATCTGATTCTTTTAGCCAGTGCAGAGATAAAAATAAAATTGAGTGGAAAAATTCTTCCACTGTCAATTGCCAATGCACTCCCTGATCTGTAAATTCTCTATCTTGGCTGCAATCGAGTGGAGAGATATCGCCTCTGTTTCAAAAATTTCTAGGCTTACTAAGTCTTACTAAGTTGAATAGTTACAACTCTTTCAGTGGATGAGTATCCATGAATCTTGAGAATTTACAGAAACTACAACATCTAAGATTTGATGATCATCAGTTGACAAATGATGCTTCAATGCTCGAATTGGATTTTCTTCTTTCATTGAAAAATTGTAGGAAGTTGAATATCTTACTGATGGGATACAGTTCTTTTCACTGAATATTACCGAAATCCTTGGGTAATTTGTCAGCATCTGTTATTGTAGATTTAAAGGTATCATTCCAAATGAAATTGGTAATATGAGCAACTTGATCGAGTTAGAAATTCAAGGAAATGAATTGACAGGATCAATTCCATGGTCATATACGTGAGTAGTTTAGTAATCTGATTTCATTGCAAAAATTTGGATCTAAACAACAATCTCTTTGGTTAAATCCCCACGTCAATGAAGAAACTTATGGACCTTGTATATTTCAATGTTTCCTTCAATGAGCTCAATGGTGAAATTTCAAATGGAGGGCCTTTAAGAATTTTACATCAGATTTTTCATAGGCAAAAGAGAATTGTGTGAAGCACCTCAATTTAAGGTCAAGCCATGCGAGGGAAATACAACTATATTATCAAGCAATAACAGAGTTTTGAAGTACATTTTACCATCAAATGTTGTTGTATTGAGTCTGGCCGTTAATCTGGTTTAATTTGCCGTGTAATTTATGAATTCTTTAGAATATGTATTCACTAACTTTTGAGCTCAAAGTTTTGGAGAATTATAGTATTTTGCTTATATGTTATTTTTTATCAACAGTATACTCTTTTCATGAGATGAATTTGGCTGTACTATGTTCAGTTTTCATTAGAAAACCTATCATCTGATGTCCATGGTTGTTTTATCTCTTGGCTTTATCCTTGGAGAGTATTTGAGTGTTGTTTTCTATCCCTGCAAGACATTGAAAATCGAATTATGAAGCCCTTGAATGAATCCATCGTAAAGATTGAGTTTACATATCTGATTGATCTGATTTTGTTTTCTTTATTCATCTTTCTACATGTGCTGATACTTGTTTCTTGGAATCTTCAATATTGACAACATGGTGTATGATGTGGAGCAGTCAGGTGATTTTTGACATCGATAAGAAATACGTAATGAGACAAGTGAGAAGAAGAATACGATATACTCACACTGAATGTGTCCACATGTTTAGAGTGTCATCTTAAGTGAGTTGAAGAAGTTTTAAAAATAGGGTGGTGGAGAATTAAGTGGTTAGACACTAAGAACGCCTTACTAGAAAAGTAAACTTAAAAAAGAGGGTGGTGAAAGCAAGAGGACATTAAGAGAAGAGGTACCAGAAGTATATAATGCAGAAAAAGATATATTTGACCAAAGAAACAGGCCTTTAGTGCCAAAGCCTAGATCTCCAAGTATGAAAAATGTGTCCTGCTTTTGTTGAAGCAAATGTCAGTATAGTAGTTATTCTTATGCCGCTATTATATTAGGTCTCCAAGTCCGGAAAAATGTGCCTAGGTATCATGTTGATCAAATGCTATTCCTTTTTTGGATGTTTCACAGTGGATCTTTGCTCAGTTGAATCAGACATGCATTGCAAGTTAATCAAACAAATATATTATACAAAAGATATATATTATAAAATAATAAAGCCTACAATTTTTTAAACAATCAATTCAATATTATTCGTCTTACTGTTTTAGAGGCAAAAACTTTTATCAAATTTGAATAATTTAACTGTTTAATCATTTATATTATACAAAAGATATATATTATAAAATAATAAAGCCTGCAATTTTTTTAAACAATCAATTGAATATTATTCGTCTTACTGTTTTAGAGGCAAAAACTCTTATCAAATTTGAATAATTTAACTGCTCAATCATTTCGTTTCCTTTCTCTTTAGAGCTCCAGACTCACATTTAGGAGGCATAATACCCAAAGATTAACCTAAAACACAATTATGAAAATATCTCAATCATTTTACAATTAAAACTTTTAATATAGTTACTACGTGCGCCTGTGCAATTGATCTTATAATAACTAATCATATAAGCCGATCAGGCTGCAATTATATAAGATGACAATGTTTTAAACATTTCCAATATATTCAATAACAATTTGGGGAAACCCATCACTTACCTCAGAAGTAGAATTTCGATAAAAATTATGAAATCTTCACACCCTTGAGAATTCCACCATCACAACTCACAAACTTGAAATAAGTATTTAACATCAACCACCAACATTTGGGATGTGACACTAATGACTACATCATAAACGCAATATATGAAATTCAGAATAGGAGATCAAATTGGAATTTCCTCAATCAATCATCAGTAGTTAACATTAACTCAAACCAAGCCTTTCAAAATCCACAAATTTCAATCCCCTATTACCCATATAAAAGTACTATTCAACAGCCTGCTCTATTTTGATTCGAAAGCTCAAAACTTCCTCACGAATGTAAACAGTAAAATATATAATAAAAACAATTCCTTAGTCCCCATGAATCCCTAGTAGTATTCCATCAATCACCAGTAGTATTTTGATCTAGCCTTCGAAACGTTACTCAAAATTTGGAAACAATACAATCTATGACCACTTACAAATTCTACTACACACATGTAGCGACCGAGAATTTAAATAAATAAAAAATTATTTCTCTCGAAAAATGTGTCGCTAAGCTTAATTCAAAATTTTAATCGTGTGTTCGTCTAGCCATTTTAA
>CAIGRL010258527.1:0-10183 GCA_903798325.1 Fraxinus xanthoxyloides | reverse complement strand
TTTACCTATCTGGTTTTGAATCTGACTTTAGAATCTTGGATAACTAGAATTACTCATAAAATAATGTATTGAGTTTTGAAAACATGAAATTTTGCACAGAATTTCATGATTGGTTAAGCCATGTTTGACAACCATTAAAATAATTTATTTATTTTTTTGGAGAAAAATAAATTTTTGAATAGCAATTTTTGAAAAATATAATTAAAAGTAGTAAAAAAATTTGAATTTATTTGCAAAATATTTTATTATAAAAATACATGATTAAAAATGAATTTAAAAAAAAAAAAATTATTTTAAAGGCCGTCAAACAGGAGCTTAAGTGTAAGTTTGACTCTACATTGATAGCATATTATAGGAAAGCTTACAAAATCAAGTGGAGCATCGTAAACCACCTATAATAGGTCGTGCATCAGCATATGAGTACCAAGATTCAAATTTTTAAACATTTATTATTCGTGAATCATACGAAATATGTAGATAATAAATTAGTGATAAGTTATAGTATATTTGACCAACTTTATGAAATTTAATCATTGCCAAAAACATGTTTATAAACAAGAACAAATACAAGATTTTCACACGAATTAAAAGGAATATGTAGATATTTGAAGAAGATATTCGTAAGAATGTAGAAGCAACCAAGAAACAAAGAAAACGTTCGAGTGTTTAAATGAAATAAAGCTGAAAGGAGAACTCAATCCAATTAGTATACAAAATCTAGACTAATTACGACCATATTGTTCTTAATTAATTAAAGTATATTAAACAAATAAAAAAAAAGACTATTTATATCATAAATGCTGACTATATCAAGGTGTTTAGAAAAGTAAGTTGACATGGTGATGGTCTTCATTTTGACGAGTACAAGGCTTATTCAAGACTGTTCTACATTGTACGTATCCGAGTAGGCTACCAGAATCATTTCAGTGAACTAAACACGTTACAAGTTTCTGTCATCTCAGTGTTGCGATCAGATGCATAGTTCGACCTTCTCACTAAAGATAAGATGAAAAGTGACAGTCCTGAACTCGTGTTGTTCTAGATCCAGACGAAGTTTTCATAGCTTGGAAGGTGACTTGTACCAGCCCCATGGATCATCAGATACATATTGTGTGACTTGCTTCACATTCAAATAGTTGTTCAGTCCCCTGAGAAAAGAGCAAGTTATCTAGTTTAGTTTTTTTCCTTTGAAACCTTCTTTCTATAACTTGAAATTTGGGCCTCAAGTACAGGTAAAGTTAGAGCTAAGATAATCAAAAGCATCTTTAAAATGATAGGACGGGGAAGGGAAAATAAGGCGTCTAGACTGGCAACTGGCAAGGTTTAAGAATACTAATGAAAAAATAAAAATAAATACAGAAAGGGAAAATATAACATTACCATTCTCCAAGTTCACGCCCAAAACCACTGCGCTTTTTGCCTCCCCATGGAGCTTGAGAGAAGCAAGGCTGTGAGCAGTTGACCCAAACAATCCCTGCCTGAAAAGCCTGCATAAAAGAAAGAATACAAATCATAGTAATCTCCAACACCATGTACCCTTCATATTTGTTTGTTGAGGTTAAAGTGCTGCTTACTAAATCTTCATAAGCAGTGTTTTAAAGACCGACCTGCCAGGCTGGGTTTTAAAATATCGTTCATAATTGGAAATGATTCTCACCTTGGTCATCCGCTCACACCTTTCCAGATCTTGTGATAATACAGCAGCAGCCAAACCATATCTGTCAACAATTATCCGGTCAATGAAAATAGAAAATTTAAATCACAAATAAAGGTCTCAGGGAACAGAAGCAATAAGGATAACAAGTAGTCAGCTCACTGGGTGTCATTTGCTAGTTCAATCGCTTCATCTTCACTTTTGAATGTTTTGACACAAAGAACTGGTCCAAATACTTCCTCTCTCCAGATTTGCATGGAGGTATTTACATCAGTTATTATGGCTGGTTCGATGAAGTAGCCCTTCTTTAAATGCTGCAAATCAATTATAAAGCTTGGTCAATATCCTTACAAGCTGATTCACAAACTTACCATAGGCCATGATTAAGGAATTTTACCCGAGGGCGTTCACCCCCACACAAGATGGTGGCACCTTCATCCTTGGCTGTTGAGATGAACTTCATTACTTTCTCATACTGTAAAAATACCAAATTTGAGTAATAGAATTTCTGATATCTTCATTCCAATAAAGAATAAAATGAGAGAACAAGAATTAATATGTTCATAGTATATATGCACAAAATATTATAAAGAACCAAAACATAATGTATTCAACAATTTCTCTCCACGGAAGTTACTTATTACTTGTAAGATTCAGCCATAGAATTTAATGGAACTTTAGCAGGTAACGACGTAAATCTTTCCAGCCCGATATCTTGTGAATTTGAGAAGACAGAGCTAAATACAAGCTTTCTTACCTGTCCACTGCTTACCACAGGACCAAGCCTGCAACCTTCCTCCAAGGGGTCTGAAATTTTGATGTTCTTGCACCACTTTACAAGCTTGTCCAACAATTCTGCTGCAATGCTTTCCTGAAATATTTGTCAAAACTTCAAAAGTTATAGTACTGGTACAACATTCAAGACAATAAACAGTAGAACAGAGTAGCACTTCGCTACAAGAGTTGAACAACAAAAATCCTCTATTTATGCTTCAATGTGATTAATATGTGCCAGGTTTTAAACTACTCCAATATACCCTGTTTCTGACGAAAGAACTTGAATCAACATAATGACAGCATAGAAAAGGATAACTGAGTCCACAAAATTGCATCTCATTTGTCGTTGACAGACTAAAAAAGAATGTAATGCCCTGAAACTTTATGCACAATGAATTATATAGCTTATTTGTGAAGTTTGGAGTGGGAGCAGGGGTGGGGAGTGAAAGGGAGGGGAACAGGGAAGGTAGGCAGAGATGTAGGGAGACAGTGTAGGAGGTTGGACACGGGGGGTGGAGATACAAGGCCAATTGAAGAAGTAAAAAGATACTAACGTGTATTAAGATTTGGAAAAATTCCACAATCAGTTTCCTACATATTAGCACCACAGAAAGTTGGTAAATATTTGAATGTTGGACTTGATGGCACCATTAGTCCTTAATGGATGGTTTTTGTCAAATTGATCCTCGAAAGATGATAAGTATGAAAGGACACTAAACATATGAGGGCCATGTGTATCGGTAATAGCTAATTTGATATAAACCATACGTTAAGGACTATGATGTAAATTCAAAAGGTTGGCCGTGATACTGGACAGGAGTGCAGCCAGAATACTATTTCAGTGAGGGCGTGATTTAAGAACGGTAAAATATAGGTAAGTAAAAATACTTTCTTCTCTATTAATCAATTTAAGATGGCCATGGGCCCATAGTTAATTGAGATGTTGCAGTTTTAGAACTAAAGCCTCGGGCAGATTCTTTCCTCTACATCCATAGATAATTCATAAAAGTATTCCAGTTTAAAGCAATCAAGCCTCGTCCAAAAATCATTCTTAGTGCTTTTGTATTGGCTTCCGGACCTGATTATACGCCAACTAACTAACTATGCAATGCAAAATTTGCAGTCCAGGAACAAACTTGTGGAAATTGAAGTAGCTATAAAAATGTTCATGTCAATATTAAGTAATAACAATAGCTTTTCAAATCACATTCAAGAAAACAAAGTTCAACCGTATGAGAACATAGTAAGAAATTAAAAAATTTAAACCATAAAATAATATTCAGTAAAATTCAAAATTAGAATAAAACATTCAACTTTATGAATAAAATATGGGCTTGTTGGATGTTGGTTTGGTGAAATATGGATTTAAATTTTGAAAGGATTGAATTGGGTGAAATATGGGTCTAAATTTTGTGTTTGATTTGGAGTTGGTCTCCATTATAATTGAGTCATTTTAGTTGGGTTTCGAATTAAATATTCTTTTTTTAAGATTTGTTATGATTTACAAGCATTGGACTTGGATTTGAGCCAAGCCAAGTGCATACAAGAACACTTCCAACAGGGGCAGGCTAAGAGTGCCCACACTGGGCCTGAATGGACTCCACCCCTGATACTGAGAATTAATTAAGTTGGCAGTCAAACAACTTACTATAAAGCTCATAAATGGTGGATTAATGGTACAATTCATAGTGTGGCAACCACCGCATCAGTGCTTTATCATGAAGGAGAAAAATTAAGTAAACAGCAATTGCAAACAATGGAAACCCAAAGCAGCAACAAAGCCAGTATTGTGGCTGCACTCTTAGCCGTGAAGCAGAAGTCAGGCTAGTCTTAAGGGCAAACAGCACAGGAGGAATGACTGACGTGAATATCATTCAGCTCTCGAGGCATCAAACCAGCTCAAGCCAGAGTCAGCCCCATCAATCTGAGCAGGCCGTCTGACCTGTCTGAGGAGCTCCTCCATGAGATGATGCAACCACCCATGCAATCATATGACCCTAACTTAATCCCAGAACCCACTGTTTGCAGGTCAACAGTTTTCTTTTCTTTTGACCTTTTTATTTTCTCGAAGTTTTTATATAAGGTTCTTTTTATTTCTTTCTTATTTTGGCTATTTGGAGAATTTACCAGAAAAAAATTGTTCACACACTTTAATACTACTGAAATATGTATACAATGAACATGAGAGCTGCTGTAATAGGACATTAGTTATGAATTCAATAACTAGGACCTATGTAGATACAGAACAAATTTATGTCTCGTGCGAGAGAGAGAAAGAGGGACTTTACAAAAACATGGCTGATATCTGAATAACAATATCAAAGATGCAGTATTTCATACTTACATGCACAAGAAGTCGAGAAGTGGCACTGCAAATCTGACCATTTGTCCAAAAGCAACCAAAAAGAGACCATTCAGCAGCTGTTTCGAATGGTAAACATGAACAAAAATACTCAGTAAATCAGAAAATCGGAGCATATTTCAATATTCACACAGGAAATGCAGATTATACATTGATCTCTTTAAAGTGTAGTCTAAATCAGTTCTACTCACAAACATTATCAGAAGTTCATGCATCCCCTTCCACCCCAGGCACAAGTTCTTGTGCTCGTGTTAATTGATTGATTTATTTATCTTTTTTATTTTTTGGGTAGGAGTTGGGGAGTTGGGAGTTGTTTAATGGTGTAGTGGTGCCCCTAATTTTAATTCGAAGTTCCAATTGGTCAAATGATAGTGACGCAATTTCTTTAACCATGTAAGTAGCAAACTAGGGTGATAATTCATAGTTGATAAGGCTCAAACCTTTGTCTAGATCAACATCCTCAAATACAACAATTGGACTTTTTCCACCAAGCTCAAGTGTAACTGGCTGCAAGCAACATTAAATTATAATAGGTTTAGTACACATAGGTATAGTTAAACCTCCATTCTCAAACCATACCTTGACAAGTTGAGCTGCAGAAGTCATAATTTTACTTCCAGTAGCACTACTCCCAGTAAATGCTATCTGTTGATAGATTACATAACTGTTGTCACTTCATACAAATATCCAACCCAACCCAACCCAAACCACAACATTAAGAGTCGGAACACTTCACCTTATCAACATGAGGATGAGATGCCAAAGGAGCACCAGCTTCTGGTCCCAGTCCTGTCAGAATATTGAGAACGCCAGGTGGAAGGCCTATCTCTTTACACACTTCACCTAATTCCAAACAAGTACTGCAGTAGAAATTGAGGTGTAACTGTACAGTTAAAGACATTGACAACTGAAGCCAAGAAAATGAGTTTTTATAAAGAGTTACACTGATGCTAATTCTGACGGCTTAAGTACTGCAGTACACCCAGCAGCTAGGGCAGGAGCAACTTTCCACGTGGCCATTAATAGAGGGTAATTCCTACAAAATGAGTAACAAAAGTTCTATGTCAATCGATACCCATACTCCCAGTTAATCCAGGAGAGATACATGACAGACTCATTTGTTAGTTCATGAGATTGAATCCATGCCAATAAGACCTAACCTTCACAGTATGATGCAGCAAGTGCAGTCTCTTTCAACAAAACTCAACAGTAGTTTCAATGGTTATTCTTCTATGAAATACATTGCTTCAACACTTAAGTCTAACACAGTATTAGTGCATTCTAAGAGAGAAGCTTCCAGTTTCCACATTTAGTCATAGTCTGTTTTCTTTCCTTTTCTTACAGGGTGTACTTAGAAAGCAAAGAAAACAGCATTAGCTCATAGCTCAATTTTATGTTGTCGTTGTCATCCCTGGTCCATTTCTCAGATAGAAAGTAGACATTTCTCAGCTATTTTTAAACTATTGAACAAGACCACAGTGAGGAATAGTCTATTTTCTTTACTTTTTCTTAGAGGGTGTACTCAGAAAGCAAAGAAAACAGCATTAGCTCATTGCTGAATTTTATGTTCTCGTTGTCATCCCTTGTCCATTTCTCAGATAGAAAGTAAACATTTCTCAGATATTTCTAAATTATAGTTGAACAAGACCAAGTTGCAACGCTTATGGTATAAACAAGCCAAAAACAATTTCACACAATCAGCAAACTTAATAGATAACGAAAAATCAAAAAGCAGAGAATTTGTTATCATGACATGTATTTGTAATACAGAATTTTTTGCAGAAAGGGGAGGAGCATTACAGAGGAGCAAATATTCCTTTATTATTTCTCTAATAAGAAAAAATTATAAGAACCAACTAAATAAGTAGCACCTACCATGGGGTAATCAACCCAATGACCCCAAGGGGTTCTCTCAAAACATGACACTTAAATGTCTCCATCGGAAGAGAAATAGGAGTCTTTTGCTTTGAATCCAAAGCTTCAGCAAGCTCAGCATGATATTCAAAACATCCAGCAACGTCATCCTGGATGACATGAATGAGCATAAAGTCGATGTGTAATATAGAGAACGAGCAAAATGTTTTCCTAGGTACTTAAAACATACTATATCCCAACTCGCTTCTTCCAACGGCTTCCCAGAATCGATTGCTTCGAGTTTTGCTAATTCTGATTTCCTTTCTGTGATCTGCACATCAGTGAAAAGAGTAAGCAGACAGAAATATAAACCAAGCAAATTGGTGATAAATATCCATCAGAGAAAAGAATAATAAAAGTAAATTTTATGGAAGCTTTATAAATAGAAACACCCATGGCCTTGTATCTGAACTAAGTACATGCAGAAAAGGCTAAATCTCAAGTACACTCACAAAACAACAATTATTGTAAAGTTGACAAAGATCACATGTACTTACTACTTTCCTAGCTAGCAAAGTTAGTGTTGTAGCTACCATAAAATCATTTACATATAGCTACAAATGAAGGCATAAGCCCACCTTCTACATTAAAATATATTGTCTATCATTACCTAAAATGAGTACCCTCTAGCACTTAAACAAAATGGTTTATATGTATCAGTTTGTTTTAACTAGCAAACCAAAATGCTTTTGCTTTTTCATTTCCTGGGCATTTACTTGTGAACATTTCTACTGTCTGGAATTAAACTCTTTTTAAAGTTTGAAGAAGATAATGACCAGTATCAACTGTAGACGTTACCACCAGCTACTAATTTTCAGTTACATGGAAAGCAAACTTCTTCCTGAAAGTGGAAATGATATGAACGCCCTTATGCATCAACTTGTGTTTCTATGTGCGCCTGCTTGCATGGACTTGTACAGATGCAATAAACTCATTATTCAAAAATTTTGATGCACTTATAAGCAAAACATATCTTATTATTGAAATTTTCAATATGGTTCCAGTAAAATCTCAACTGTAGGTCAGAACTAGTAAAGACATGAGTGAGATACCAATTTAACAAAATACAATTGAAAATAAAAGATCACAATCTCAATGCAAATTAATCAGATAAAGTCTGAAAAAGCACAAATAAAAGACCCCAAGCAACAAATAAAATTACAGACCTTTGCAGCAATGGCACGTAGATACTTGGCACGATGTGCCCCTGTAGCAGAAGCCCAATCTTTGCCTGCATTTCGGTAAAGAGCTTTCCGGGCAGCTTCCACTGCTACATCTACATCTTCAGCTGTGGCTGCCGGAATACTCCCTGAAACAAATGAAAAATTTATATACGTATATCAGATTCATGACACGCTTTATACTCTCGGTGTTTTCTTTTCTAATTTTTCTATCTTAGACTATTCAATTTCATCTAATAATAAGAAACATATTATCAAATAAAATTAACCCCATAGACACTTGGATTGAAGCAAATAGTGAACAAAGAGTAAAGAACAGAAAATCGAAACAAAAATATTGTTAAGAGAAGGGTTGAAATAGACCGATGATCTGTTCAGTTGCTGGATTGATGATGGGAATGCGATTTCTCTTGATGGGCTCCCTCCATTCGCCATCGATGAAAAGTAGACGTTTCGGAATTGAAGTTGCCATTGATTTCTGTGCTATCCGATCAGAAAAATAAACATATTTTTAAAGTTCACTCTTAAAAACGAAGTTTTTTCCGACCATCAGGGGCTTTTACACATTTGTCCATTATCTTGTTCGGCCAAAGGATAATTCCAATTGTTACAATAGAAAATGGAGGGCAAAATGGGTATAAAGAATTATACCAAATTTGGTGCAAATAAATAGTATTACACCAAATCCGATTCTGTTGCCAAAAAGTCGATTCTCTCAATCAATGACGTGAAGTTCCTTTAATTTTAATTTTTGATTTGATTTGATTTATAAGCTGCACTTTTTTTTTATCTTTTTTTTTGGGAATTCTCCAATCGAGTCGAATCGAATCCAAATCTGATAAATAAGAATGCCAGACAGGAACCTCCCATGTACGCATGAATTTGATGATTTGGTAGCAATTTTCAACCCAAAAAATGGCACACACTTGAAAATATGGGACATGGATCTCTTTCAGTGTAGGGATAACTCAATCGACCACAAAAAGGGTTGAGAAACTCTTCAAGATGTCTGCCGAATAGCCATATGAATCATGAGTAGTGTTATTCTAATTTGCTTACTTCTAACCATTTTTCATTATTCTAATTTGCTTGCTTCTAACCATTTTTCAAATCATCTTGCAGCTAAAGGAAACGGTAGATCTTGAAATAGTCATTAAAAACATAGAAACGACACGCAATGCTTCGACTGTCTAGATGATTTTCTAGATATATTTTATCTTTTAAGAAAATTGTAAGTGTTTCAATATAAAAACAAAGTAAGTACTAAAAAAGAAAAAAAAAATCAAAATTCAGATTCAAATGCATTTATTAAGGTATAGAGATGGCAATGGCGCCACTCCCACATCGCGGGATGAGGTGGGGCGGGGCTCCATTTCCTGTCTGTGTATTTTTTTTTTTTCAAAAAATTTTAGTTAACTAATTTTTTTTTTAATTTGTCCTTAATTATTATTTTTAAATTCTTCACGGGACGGGTCGGGACGAGGTGGAGCGGGTTTTTTTTGCCATCACTATTAATGTACCATATCTCAAAAGCAAATCTTACCGATCACAATGACTAAGAAATTCTGTGTATTATATAATTACTTTAATATTTTATTGATAAATTTAAAACTTAGCCCCTGCCTGTCTCCCATCATGGGAGAAATAATAGAGTTTTGAATAATATTTTTGGGGAATGTGTGGTTAAAATTTAAAGAAATTTCATTGATTTATGTGTAGGATATTTTATTATGTGAATGTGTGGTGGAGAAATGATACTGTAGCAAACAATTTAATTTTTAAAGGATGACAAACACACCATTAATAATCCTTCCTAGAGTGTATCGGTTTCCCTTCAGACTTTATCATTTGCACACCCAATTTCTACACACTTGTTGACACATGCATTTTTGTCAAAAAATCGTTGGAAGAAAATACAATTTTTTTTAATTGTCAAATGAGATAATGTCATGTGGCATTGTATAAACAAAAGTGTGCACCAATATGTACACCAAGCATAACTCCTCATGTTTTAAACTTCACGAGTATCAATAACAACTTTCCACAAACCATATGTACTCAAACTTTCTGCCTCAAATTATTGAGACTAAGAAACATAAAATTAAATTAATATAAGGGCGTGTTAGACTGATAACGTGAAATTTGTATGGAAAGTAAAAAAATTCTAAACAATTCAATTGCCTAAAAATTATTTGTATGAAAATTATTCATTAAATGTGTTTGATTGATTTAGTTTTCAATCTAGAAAATATCATACTTGTTTTTTTTTTTTTTTTATTGGTGGGTATATGAGAG